>JANIJU010003062.1:62524055-62618971 GCA_025504685.1 Leucosticte australis
AAAGTTATTCACATGATCTTCCTTGTTCACATATTACCAGTGTATAAAAGCTCATGTCCTAAACTTTGTTCGGTTATAATTAGAACTAACTTCTCTTTTTTATAAAAAAAAGTATTGAAAATTTGTAATTTTTTCTCATGTAATCACTTAGGCTGTATTTTTTTTTTATATTGTTCCTGTTTTTATTTTCATTTTGTAAATATTCAGAGAATAGCTGTTGAAAATAACAATCACCCTCCCTCTAGAAATCCTAAAATTTAGCAAAGGGAACATTTTCTTTGATATATTATGCAGTTTGCTTAGGCTTGTCACATCAAAGAGAACACAAAATTAATTTACCTTAGTTTAACTCTCTTCCAAGGCCCAGAGAGTAGGAAAATCAACACTGTCTGTGTAAGAGAACACAGGGCAAAGCATATATGGTGCTTTCTCCCCAGTGTCCTTCGAGCCCCCAGCTACTCACTGCTCAGGGGGGTTTTGACACATTTCTGTGTTCAATAACCTCAGCTGCACTTTTGGTTGTTTTTCCACAGACACGATTACATAAAGTTTGAGAGAGACTGATGTTTTGGCATGGGAAAGACAAATTTCTCCTTAGTTTTGTTATGGATCACATGAACTTTTTTGGTATTTCCTGATGGTTTGATTCAGTGCCTTACTTGTAAGGGAAAGGAGAATATCTTACTGAATCTCCCTGTTGCTTGTGATTTTATAGACATTATTATATACAGTTGTTTCTACCTCTGTTACAATTTCAACAGAGTACTCTGTGATTAACAAAGTGATAAGTCCCTTTATTTTTATTTTTCTTTTCCATTTCAATTTTCAGTCTAACAAGCAAACACTGATAGACAGAGTTAGACATATTCACAGATGTGTGTGGGGGTATGGAAATCTCTTTAGGCTGCTGATGTGTGCAAACTGTGTGGAAAAAATACATAACCTACTTTATGACTGTTTTTGTGGGAGTGTAATAGAGAATTCATGAATATTCAAATGCTTACAGTTGTAATTTGGTGTATTTTTAGACTAACATTAATAGTTTTCTAAAATTAAGGAAGCAAACATGTTTGCATGATGGTAATTCTGGGAATAAAATTAGAAGGATTTAAATTCAAGGATATTTGAGGATAAAAAAAATATATATATTAAAGAAAGTTTCATTTAAATGGTTGTCACCATCTTTTCAGCATGATCCAGTAATTCTGTTGAAGACTAATTATGTTAATGTCCTAAAATATGCTTAGCAGCAGCAATTCAGCTCTTGCCTTTTTCCTCCTCCTATTTTTCCTTGCCCCATGAGCAATCTGTGATAGTCGAGCAGAATTACACTTGACCTGAACTTGTGTTCATTTTGTGCATACCTCCATGCAGCAGCAAAGTAAACTTGACAGCTTAATTCTATGTTAGGGGAATGTTTGCAGGGATAATCCTATTCACACTGCAGGATAAAGATGCCCTGCTCGTGGCTCTGGCCTATAAAACCATTAGCTTTAAATTGTGTGCTCACATTGTGATCTTCTTAGGCTGTAAACCAGCTTTTTTTTAGCAGTTTATTGGTGAGAGAGAGTAATTTTATGATATATTTTCCTAGCCAATGCCCACTTCCTTTTAAAATGCAGCAGCAAAAACCAACAAAACCTTCACTTGGTATGGATTATCTGATAGAAGACACATGATATTATGTTTTAAAGCTGTAAATGTTTTGGATTAAATTGTATTTAATGACAAAAAAGACCATCTTGGTGTAGAGGTCTAAAGATAATGTTTCACAGGTCTCTACAGGTGGAGGCAGAAAAGTAGACAGAATACACATTAAGATAGCTCCCTGCCTTTTTCTTAACTACCTTACAGTAGGCCAGTATTACTCTTGTATGTATAAAATTTGATGCTGTGGGATATTTTTGGTTTTGTTGCTGTTTTTTTGTCATGCTGTCCTGAGACTTCTGATTGGAGATAGGTCTCAAAAATAGCTTTTTAAATTTTTTTTTTAAATTTTCTTTTTAATACTAACCTTAATTAGTTATTAGGAAAAATTTATTCTCTGAATTTTTTTTGGACAGGCTGCCTTGGAACAGGCTGCCCAGGAAAATGGAGAAATCACCAAATGTGGAGGTGTTGAAAAAACATCCAGATGTGACACTTTGGGGTAGTTTACTGGTAAACATGGCAGAGCTGGGCTGCTGGTTGGACGTGACGATCTTAGAGGTATTTTCCAATCTTAACAATTCTTGGACTAATACAAAGGAAATCAGTGTTAAGAATCAACACAAGTCTGTCACTTATAGGTAGATGTACAGAAAATATATTGATATTTTATGTTCAAATAGATTTATTTTTTTATTTCTTTAATATTTATATGTCTTTATTTGGAAGGTTAAGTGTTAATTTACTATCTTCTCTATGTATTCAAAAGCCGATATGTCTTCAAAAATACCAACAATTCTCCTGAAAATTTATAGTAATATGCACCTGGTTAATATCTTGTATGCAATGTGGCTGCTTTTAATCATATCTGGAGGTGGTTGTCCTAATTTTGCAGATGTGGAAATAACAAGAAAGGTAGACAGACTCTTCAGAGCAGATAGGGGGTGATCCTCATGTCCATTTTTCAGTGTTGAAACATGGAACAAAGAGAGTGCTAAAGGGCTGATTGCTCCACTTGGCCCCCTATGGTAGAGGTGAAAATCCTAAACCCAGGACTGTGTTCAGCCAGAATTCTCAGTCTGGGCCCATGTGCACATGTTTCTGACACTAGAGGGAAGGTCCTACCCCAGCTTGAATCTTTTGTGCCCACTGTTCATGCCCTGTGTATTTTCTTGTCCTTGGTATCCAATCTGCCCTGTACAGCCATGATCCTCTCATGGAGAACCACCACAGTTCCTGGGTTTTTCCTGGTGTAGCTGCAAATTCTAATATTGCATCCAGTCCAATTCAATCCTACAAATCAACCTGAATTCCATTTAGGTGCTCAGTAGAAAGTGCAAATTAAATCTTTGGCTTCTGCCCTCCAACCTTCAGTGCTCTGAATCTCACAAGCTCAACAGGAGAGTAAACTCTGTAAATTTTATGCACACACTTTGCATTAACAGCCAAGACTCACATGTCTACTGTATTTCCAAGTGCTTTCTGCATGTGAAGACTGAAGACTTTTTACCCAGAGCTACAAACAAGAGATTGTCATGTTTGTTGCTGCTGAAGCTCTGCTGTGGCTTCATGGTTTTGCAAGGTGAAAACCTTACTGGCATGTACCAAAATCTTGAAGAAAGGGTGATAAACAGAAAAATCACTAAGAAATAATCAGTATTGCTTTAACAGTTGGTAGAAAACCACTGAATTATGATTAGCATTAAGTTTTCCCTTAGAATTAACAATCTCTCAAAGTCTAGAAAGCTTTGGGAAGTGGAATGTATGAGAATATTTTTGGATATCCAGTACCTGATAATCCTTTTTAAAAAGTCTTCTCACCAAGCAACCACTATTTTGGAAATGAAATCTTCTGCACTATTAGTCCAGAAGTATATGAGAGAATGAAGAGTTATTTCACTAATAATGCACTAAAAATTAGAATGACAAACTATAAGCACAGTGGACAAACTTTTAGTGAGGACCTCGTATTTATACAAATATTTTAAAATGTGGACTTGTACCCATCAGTGCAAATTTGGTTTTGTAAGGCCACATAAAATTGATGACTTTCTGCAAGCACTGCCAATACTACTATAATAAGAAATGGAAACACTTAGAGTTGCATACCAGAATATCATCACTACCATTACACTACCTACAAGAGAATACCTGGAATAATACTGATCTAGTGGGGTGATATGCCTTCTGTTTTATGTTTTTAAAAAATCATTGTGAAAAGAAAGTGAAGAACAATGAAACATGCTTAAAGTACAGAAGCAATGTTTTAAAATCTGAAAATAAGACAGGCTTTATTAATGAAAGTTAGAAATAGCTGAGAGGAAATACAATCTTCCATACTAAAGATCCAGCCTTTCTCTGGGCCTTGTGAACATAAAGAATACTCTAAGGAGCCACTTTCCTGTGTTCAAGATCTACAACTGAATGAGGTAGTATAAGGAAAAGAATAGTAGCAAAGATGATTCATTTTTTCCTCCTTTTGTATGAATTCCCACACCTGCTGCATTCAAGAAATTATTTTCCCTTGAATAACTTACCAAAGAGTTTCAGAATCCTTTAAAATATATCTCCAGTTGTCATTGTTTCAAAGGCAGAAACAAATGTCAATTAAGTGCTAACTGAGTGTAAATCAATACTGTGATGAGTGGTTTGCTGATAGGTGCTCAGTGCAATATGCTATCCCAGAGAGAGTCAGTAGAAGACCCAGATAATCTATTTAAGCATCTCTGAAGTCAACACAAAGCCCATAATGTCCCTTTTCTTAATTATTTGTTTAATAGAATGGCAGTGCCTAAGAAGTCCCTAGAAATTAAGAACAAATTTTGAATTAATGTCAACCTACACTTTGAGCTACCTTTAGCAGAAAGAGGCAGGAGCAGGGCAGGTTTTCAGAACCCAGGGTTAATAACATAAGTATTTGAAAACCTTGCAAGCCAGAGGAAAATGTTGAATATGAATGTTGCTCCAAATGTTGCACAAACTTGCTGCCTAGAATAAAGATGAAGGAATAGAGTACATGCTGGATAATATGGATATACCCATTTAATTCCCTTTTATTTTTTTTTTTGCTCATGAGGTTGTACACTCAGCAGACCAGTTTTGCAATCACAACTCCAATAAGTCAGTAGCATTTTTATGGATTTTAGGGTACTGTGTCCAGTTTGTTTTATGTGGGAGGAAGATCTGCAAAAAACCCTCTATGGTATGAAGGTAGCTATTGATATACTTTGAAGAATTTGCATTTGCTTTAGACAACTGATTTTCCTTGTCCAATACTGCAAACCCCAAAGTTAAATGACTTATACAGCTGTGATGATCTCCTATAGATGTAAAACCTGCACCTATTTTTCTTTTTTTGGAAACAAAATAATCTATGTCCACAGCAGCACTCTTTCAGGTTGTAATCCCTGAGGATAAATTAGGCTTCTGTTGATATGCTGCTTTACTTTCTGCTTTGGCTGGGTGCTCTCACTGTTTACACCACATCAGGTCTGGCATTTGATGGAGCTTTGTGAGCTGATTCAGCACACACTAACCAGGGAGTGCAGTGAAAGGCAAAAATGAGGTGTACTGCTCTCAGAAGTGACCTTAATCATTCGAGCAGTGAGAATTACACTGCTCCCAAGGGAGAAAGAAAAGCTGTGAAAATGAAGAGAGCCAGGAGTGAGGTGCCCTGTGGCAGTGATCTCTTGATTATCTCAATGATCCTGGTGGACTTTGTCCTGAGATACTATTTTTTTTTTTGGCAGAGACTGCTGAACATCAATCTGACAGTACCCCGTGGCAGCTCTCCTTCTCTTATCAGTATGGGTTACTCACCTTGCTAGTGCAGGGATAGAAAAAATGTGAGACCTAAATGCCTGGAGTTACTGAGCTCTGAGTTTCAGTGTTGTTGTGCATCTGCAGTAATTTGACAGATGAATTCTGCAGCAGCAACCAATGACTTGAACAATTTGGTGGGAGGTCAGAATGGTGCCTCTGCAGTTCAGGAGAATGCAAGAGAAGCCTTAGCATGAAACAGCTAAACAGAAAAAGACTGTCTTACTCTCATATATGCCATATTGCTGGATGAAAGAAGTTTTTTCACGTGTGTTTTAGCTTTAGTTTTAACTACAGACCATATGGGAAAAAATGCTAATACACAATGCTTATAGCCCGGGTAATGCTAATTGCACATGATTAGCATTTCCTTTGGTCTAAGTCAAGCCACCCAGGCATTTGAGGCAGTATAGAAACAACATGAGGGTGAAATATATTTACTGACCAGAAGCTGTGTGGTGGAATGGACTGACAAAGGTGTTCTTCCCTGTAGCAGTAATATACTTGTGACTTTAAAATCTAGTCTTCAGATGCTGGCTAGATACTTGCTACTTTAGCATGCTTTATTGGTAAAAACAACAGCAAAGCAGAAAAACCTCCTGCAAGAAGTGGAACTTCAAAATGAATGTGTTTTGACTTTTGCTGTCTAGTTCCAGCAAAAGGCTAGTAAGACATTTGGTGTGTTACCTCTCACCCCTCCATTAAGGACTCTGCCTTCCCTTATCACAGAATGTGAAAATGCCACGGTCTGCTACTGGCAACCCAGGACTAGGAGTTGCTTGTGACAATCTATTACATAGGTTACAGTTTAAATATTTTTATAGAGTTATAAAGTGGAATGATTGTACCATGAATTTTTTCTGTCAGAACTACTTACAGTATAGGAGTGGGCCAGCAGTCAGATTTTCTTGTTATTCTTAACCCAATGAAAATAGCCTAAGGGGTACAGACATCACTTATTGTAACTTGGATTGTGGGAAAATTGTGGACAGAATCTTCACAGCTACAAATCTAAAATCACAGTTACTGGAGTAGTCAGCCACACTCTATCAACCTAGTAGCTCCTATTTCCAGGATGGTTGGCTGGCATGAAGAAAACAGTACATGACATATGCCAGAAGGTTATTCTTGATTGAAAGAAATACTGATTTTTATTTTGTCACTTTCTTCCCCCAAACACTGAGGGGGAGAGACAGATGCCTTGTGCTGCAGTACACCATGTAGTATGGAAATGAAACACTGTCAGGGAAAGTATGAGATGGCATTATTTGGGGAAGTTTTAGCCAGGCTTAATAGACAAACTCCTCTTCAGTTCTGTGTGCGAGTTTGTCGTTAACCTGGTGCTGGTCAGGACAGGTCACAGCACTGCTCCCTCCTGATCTTAACTGTGACAGCTGCATTTGCCAGGTGTCTTTGTAGTGGCAGAGAGCCTAAGTCTACCCTTAATCTAAGGTATGACTAAAACTGCTTTGGTTTTAACACTTTGGTGCTGGGTGTTTTTTGGTTGTGTATTTCTGTCACATACTTTTGGGTAATAACCCCAAAACAACCAAGCAACTGCACAAAGCTCTGTCTTCATGGTCCACAAAATTCCCAACCCACATATAGTTTAAACAGTACTTTTATTGTATGGAGGTGGTAAGTGTTCCTTAAAAAACCCCAGCTTTTTAATTACAGCTCTGGACACTTGAATAAGTGCAAATAAACACAGGTGTTTACTGGGAAATTCAAATAAAGGTGTAGGGAGGAAATTCAAATGAAATTCTAGTGAAGGTATAGTCTGTGACACTTTGGGGAATTTTTAAAGCATAACTATCATTAAAAGGATATTCATGTTAGTTAGTACTTCACATATGCTAATTATATTGCTTGTGAAATGCTGCTTTTTTTGCAGCACAGCAATAATATTTGGTGACAGTGTTTTTGAAGACTGTTTTCTCCTCCACTTGATTATTTCTAGCGACTTGTTTTTACAGCATGTTCCTACATACAGTTGTACCACCGCTGTCTGGGGCAGGTGTGCATGACCAAGACAGGGAAGTCTTTAGCTGTTGTCACTGCCCAACAACAACCAAACTGTCTCAAGAGTATTATGCAGTTCTAAACTGTTATGTTAGAATAAATTTTAAAAATTAGTTATAGAACAAATCTGAACTAAAATCTGAACAGGAAGGAAGACAGTGATACTGCCAGGTTGGAAATGAGGTCACTTCAAAACATTCCAGAAAAGCTGTGAAATGCAGTTCTAGACTAAGCTCCTTAACAGCTCCTGTGAGTACTTGTGTAGAGTGTCAAGCAAGATTATGCATTTGCCTACCATAGACTGAAATCTGCAGATTTATTTATTAATGCCTAATCAGACAGAATCAAGCAACCAAAAAAGAGAGGGCTAAGATGGCTTAAGAGCCAGGGAGAAGATAAATGGGGTAAAGGAATAAAAAATCTGCTCTTGTTTTGTTCAAGTCCTGTGCAATTCAGTTTTAAAGGGAGCGTCTCATCATTATGCAAGACCATGTTTTTAATCACTTTATTTTTTTTTTAAGTTCCAAGTTCGCTACAGCTGAATTTCTAAAACACTAAGGAGGGAAGGCTGGAAGGGAAAAAGAGAATCATATTTCAGGGGGTTTTTGACACCTACAAGACCTGCTTTTTAATGATTAACACTAGTTATCAGATCTTTCCCTTTTTGAAACAGTATCAAAAAGATCTTCTGCTGCTCCCAGCAGTGCCCCCCTAATTCAGCTCACTAGCAAAATTAGCAGCAGGAAACAAACCTTTGAAATTTTCCTCATATCTGAATAGCATTGTTCATGTGATAAAGGATATGGACTCCTGCTGTGATTGTTCCTGTGTTAAGAAGGCTGCAAGTTATTTTCTCTCCATCAGTCTTTAAAAGAAAAAAATCAATGGAAATAAATACCCATACAATTAAATAGTGGATTAAACAGCCAACTGAGTGACTACAAATTTCTTTCACTTTTGAACTCTTCTTAATTTTTTTTCCTTTCTCTGAGGGATAATATTGTGCTGCCATTTCTTCACAAAAGCTCGATAATGCTAAAGTGCTTTGAAGTTGCCACTGGAGAAAATAGTACAACAGATGGAGCATGAATAAACTCACAATGCTTTCTCCTTAATCTCAAGAAAGGCAATTTTTCATGGCAAAAATATTTAATATTTAATTCCATTTACTTATAGAAGTTTGATCCCAGATGAGAACACAAAACTTGAGGCAGAGCTGTGTATATAACAGCCCAGTGCATCTATATCCTGGCTTTTTATTGGGAAGATTAAAAAAACTTCATCTAGCATGTGTTATAATAGCTGTGATAGATCTTGTTCAGTACTGATCTGGAAGCCACAGGATCCAAAGGAATCCATGAGATAGAATCACAGTAAGGTGCTATTAATCTTTTTGCTTTGTACCATGGAAACCAGACCCCGGCCCTCACATTTAGTAGGACTTTTCTCATGTGTAACTGTTATCAGTGGTTATAGGTGAAGTTGCAGTTCTGGTATGAAATGTGATATTTGAACCTCAGGTATATTTCCACAATAAATAAAACATCTATGTACTTTTATACCACTTCCTGAGATTCTTTTTCTATTGGTATACAGCTAAAGAAGAGATTTTAAATCTTTCCTTTACACATATAATTCAGCACAACAATTTTCCTAAAACTTGTTATCTGAAAGATTAAAACAAGCTAGTTTTGATGTTTTTGTCAATCATCCTGCAGACAAAAAGACTTTGGGACACCCATGTGCTCTTCTTCCTCCTTCAGTTTTTAAAAAGACATTATAGTTCCTTTAGTTAGGAAAAATATTGTGAAACAAGTTTCTGTACATTTTCTATAGACATTTTTACATTTATACATCTTCTAGACAGTGTAGAATTTCATACTGAAGTGGCAGTTTTGTTCTTTTGCTCTCATGCACCGTCTGGTCCTTAATGGCACTCAAAAGTTGCTGACCTTCCTTATTAAGTTCTGTGCTGCTGTATTTTCACTGTGGATTTGGTTTCCCCTCCTTACTGAGGGCTTCATGACAGAGCTGCAGAACCTGATCACTACTGCTCTCAAGATGTGAGGAGAGAGATACATGGTGAGTCAAGCCTTACAAATTCAGGCACTAATACTGGTTCTAAAACTTGGGCAGCGGTTCAGAATTTGAGGCATATGCTCAGTCTGACTTCTTTAAATTTGTTAGAGGCAAGATGCTGGAAAGCAAACACTCAGAAGATGTAAATCATGAACACCCTGTGCAATCTAAATGAGTTTGGATAAAAAGTCACAAAAGTTTCAAAGTTGACTTACACTAAAAGTTTCATAACAGAAATATATCAGGGCAGCACAAATAAATGTAATTTATACCTACACAGGGTTTGTTAGATATTCCTGTATCTAATCCTAGGAACTGATGAAAAAGATTGTAAGCCTGTAATAAGTCTCTTTTTCAACATATTTTGGAAGTTGCATGAAATTCTTTACCCCTGTCATTGTTGCACAAAAACAAAGGAAAAGAAAACATATTACAGAACAAGTTTTTTTGGGAAACAGTAGCATGTGATTGGTGTGTTTTTGTGTTTTTTCTTTCTGAAGAAAATCTAGGAAAAGTGTGCTGGAAATGGCTTCTTTGCAAGTGATGCAGTTTAGATTAGGAACTAGAATCATGCTGTGTGTATTGGCTGTGCTGCTACAAAACTGAAATCTTTTAAAAGCAGATCTAGACCAGCACAGAGTACCAGTCCTCTGCAATGAGAAACCCCCTGTTTGTGTTTAGCACCACTCATGGTGCTACATTCTGCCTTAACATAAGCCTTGAGGAGCAGCTGCAGTAGCACTTCCCACTTTGGCTGTGGATTGTATTAATCTTTTTCCAGTTACTGAATGTTTTTTAAATTTTTTTTTAATATTTAAACCATGTGGGAATTAGTTGTCTGCTTAAACCATCTTCTCATTTTTCCATACTTCTAGAGAGATTTGATGACCTTTTAAGTCTCTTTTGCTTTGCCTTCTACATCCAAACACTTCTTTCTTTCTCCATTTCCCAGGAAAATAAAAAGTTTAAAAAGACAGAAATAGAAAAACATCCCAGACTCTCAAATCATTGCCTTAAATCCACATAAAAAATAGAGGGCAAGAGATGTCCAAGAATGACATCTGAGACTAAAGCCTTAGCCAGTTCAGGATCTGTGCTAGAATCTGAATAGATGACCTGTCCTACGCAGCCCCTGTAGGTGTGAGACCAAGGACATAAGACACTGACACCAGGACAATGACTTTGGCACAATGCCAATGCTGATATCACTGAAGGACATGATGCATGTATTCAGACTGTTATACATAACAAGAGTGTATGTTAAGAAGGAAAAATAACGCTACTGGATCAAGCTCTCAAAGGAAAGGAGACTTTTAAATATATTGTTGTGCAAAGAAATAAGTGAAGAAAGGCATTTCACTTGCAGTTAGACCACATGATCTTTGGAGGTCCCTTGCAACTGAATTGATGTATGGGCTGATCCTGACTGGATTCCAGAACTGCTCTCTCACAGGGGAGAGAAAATATAATGAAGGGTTCATGGGATGAGATAAGGACTGGGAGACATCGCTCACCTGATACCTTCATGGGCAAAACAGACTCAAAACAGGGATGTGATCGAATTAATTGCTAACAGTCAGAGCAGTTAATGAGCAGTAAAATAATTAAAAACACGGGGCCCCCACCCCTCCCTCCTTCCCATCTCTACCTCCTCCCCCAGTGGTGCAGGGAGATAGGGATTGGGGGTTATGGTCAGTTCATTCCCTGTAGCTTCTCCTGCAGCTCAGGGAGAGGAGGCATTCCTTGCTGCACCGTGGGGTCCCTCCCAGGGGAGACAGTTCTCTCTCCACAGGTGTAACAGGTTGACTTTGACTGGGTGCCAGGTGCCCAATAAGCCACTCTATCATTCCCTTTTCTGTGGAAACCCAGGGCACCAGGAATATTTCCCTGTCTGCTTTGGGATGCCCTGACCCCCAGGGGAGCACTGACTTTGACCCTCATTCATGGAGAAAGTTTCCTAAACTCCAGAATAGACTAGGATCCACTAGGGTGTGAAGTAGATTGTAGAGAGTAGTGTAGATGTGTCACTAAGGTGGGAAAGTTAGGTTTTAGGATTTTTAGTATGTTGTGGATGGAAGCAAGATGGAGGGCACAGGATGTCATCCTGGATTTCTTCTTCATGCTTCTTCTTCCTCCTTCTTCCTGGATTTGGCTGGCATTTTGTAATTGGGCAGAAAAGTCCACATTTCAGGCTTTTGGGGATCAGTTACTGGGTTAAAAATGGGAAATCATCTAGGTGTCAGTTCTTAATTGGATAGTTTAGCTTTAAAAGACCTTGTAACAAGAGATTGTTGGCCGTTTTTTGCAGTACTTTTCCAGTGCTCTGAGCCGTGTGTGGACAGCGTGCAAAACTCTAGATAAGATAACAATAAACAAGAACCTGAAGACTGAAAAGATCCAGTGTGTCTCTCTTTCCTGACCCAAGACCACTCCAGAAGGGTCTCCTCCAACAGGGGAGCCCCCTGGGAGGGCCCAGCCAGAGTCCCAGAAGTAGGGGAATCGGCAACAGGTACCCCAATACTTTCCCAATGAGGCAGGGGAGAGAACAGGATTGAGAACAACCAGCGGGTGAGATCAGTTTTATTACAGTGAAAGAAAAGAAGTAAGCAGGAGTCTGTGCACACATAAGAGAAAAGAAAAGTCAATCTCTTCTTACCATCAGCAAGGGATGTTTGAACATTTCCTGGGAAGCAGGGCTTCAGTGCACTTAATGGTTCCTCTGGGAGGCAGACATTGATGAATCACGAATGCACCCCACTTTGTTTTGATTTTGTTCTTAAATCTGTTATCACAGAGGTGTTACCATCATTTCTAACCGGCCCAGACTTGGCCAATGGCATGTTCAACTTCAGAGCCATCAAGAATTGGCTCTGCCAGACATGGTGGAAGCTTCCAGCAGCTTCTCACAGAAGCCACCTCTGTGGCCCCCCCGCAGCCAAAAACCAAGCTGGGCAAAACTAATCCAGCAGGTCTCCCACAGGTTCACAGCCTCCTCTAGACATCCTTCTGCTCCAGTTTGGGGCTCCTCCAGAGGCTGCAGGTGGATCTGTTCATCCCCATGGACTCCGTGGGCTTCAGGGGCACAGCTGCTTCCCCATGGCCTTCATCATGGGCTGCAGAAGAATTCCAGCTCCCATGCTGGGAGTACCTGCTCCCTGTCCTTCTCCACCGACCTTGGTGTCTGCAGAGCTGTTCTTCTCACATGTTCTCACCTCCCTCCCCTTTGGCCTCAATTACATCTGTAAATTTCTTCTTCCATCATCTTAAATCTCTTATCAAAGAGATGTTACCACCATTTCTAATTGGCCCAGCCTTGACCAGCAGCACATCCATCTTCAGAGCCACCAAGCACTGGCTTTGCCAGACATGGAAGATGCTTCCAGCAGTTTGTCACAAAAGTCCCCCTTACAGCCCCCCTGCTACCAAAACTTGGCCATGTAAACTCAATAAAACTGTTCTATTGTGTTTCACTAGTTCAACAGAAATTCAGTGCATGTTTTTTTTGCACACAACTTCTTGGTAAGTCTTCAAAATTCAATTAAGTACTATGTACTCCTGCTGTGCCAAGATAAGAATATCAGAAATTTTAGGAACATGAAAATGTTATCTACATAGCAGGCTTCTTTTTGTTGTTGTTGTGGCTGATCCCAATCCATTTTTCAGCTTTCTTGCTATTCTTTCAATCATTCCCTCCAGAAATACATCTAGATTACTCTTGAACTAATTTAAATGCTTGGCAGCCACTGCCCTCCTCCATAGTATGTGTCTGCAATAAACAGTTTTGTTTTCACCAAATATGTGACTTTCAGCTTTTCTACAGGCATTGTTACCAGATTAATGTCAGAGATTTTCTTTAAAGTGTAATCAGAAATATAAATTAATTTTGCTATTTTCCATTGTCTCTTACATATCTGAAATGTATTGGTTATTTCAAAATTTGTCACTGCAAAGAGAATGTGTCTTTATCCTGGTGATAATATATAGAATTGAAAAGAATCTTGTCAGATATTTGAAATATGAACACAGACTTAGATACCTTCCCCCGAAGGGAAACTAGACATGTATCTGCATTGCAACAGCAGGGTGAAAATAATTTAAACAAGCAAGTTAAGCAAATTTGCATGCCTGAACTTGTTGACATTCCCTTTTTTCTTGTTTTTGTGAGTTGTTTATTTTGCTTTGCTTTGTTTTAGTACTGTTAGCAGGTGCTTACAAGTGACTTCCATGTCACACATAAAATCAAGGCAGCATTTTCAAGGAATGTTTGTTTTGTTAGGGACTCTTTTCCTGGTTTTGTTTATTTGGGATTTTTTTATCCCCAGAGAGACCATTTTTCAGCTGTAATTTTCTTTAATAAAGCTTATATCAAAATGAGAACATTCCCTGAATGAGAAGCTCCTACAGAAAGCCAGAGTATGACTTTAACAGTCATACATAAAAATCAATCTTAAATTGATTTTTACAGAGATATTGATTATGTTCTCATCATGACTGTGAAGCATGTTGAATGTTACTTAATAATTCCCCTTTTTTTAAAGGTAATCTCTATGATGACCATAACTGTGGTGAAGTAAACTTCATCTCACTGTAGGTTCTTTGAGAATCTCCCTGTGTGAAATGTCTTTCAAGAAAGGAAAATGAAGTCACCAGTGCTATTGAGCCCTTTCTAAAGATTTTGGGAAAATAGAAGTCAGAAATTTAGATATTTAGGAGACTCAGTATTTTTTAATAGAAATTTTAATGTTCTATGTGCCAAAATTCTTTATAAAGAAGCTTCTGAATCCAGTGTACTTCAAGTTACTTGAAAATTTTGTTTATGGCCTGTTTATGTTTATACCTCATTAAAGGTCACAGTGCTTTTGTTGCAAAACAAAATAAAAATAAAAAATCTATATCAAAAAATAGTAAGTTTGAGTTGTAGACTCAGTCCTTTGTGTCATACAAAATGATAGTTACAATTTACTTTTTGTGGAATGAAAAAAAATGGATAATTTGTATTCATGATTCCCTCTGCCCTATACAGGAATTTTGTTCAGGTTTTTTTCAAGCATGTTCAAGTTGCTTAATTTTTCTCTTTAAACAGAGAAAATGTTCATTGTGAAATATTAATTTTTAATGAGATAATTTCCCAAAGTTTTCCTTGGAAGACAGTGGCTGCCAAGCATGTAAGGTTCCTCAGCAGTAATTTAGATGTATTTTTGGAAGGAAGGGTTTTTGTATTTTACAACATAATCGAGAAATGAAACATCTAAGTATTTTGTATGTCATTTAGATTCTGAGTGTTGGAAGGTAATTTTGGATCAAACTAAATGCCAAAATATCTTTGTCAATATGGAAGTATTTTTAAATAATGTACTAACCAAGCACTTTTTATAGAGCAAGAACTGGAAGCTTCCCATTAGACATTCTCATACTATTGATTCCAAAATGTTTGTGCCTTGACTGTTTCACATTGTGAAGTTAAATTATGATCTTATGATTATGCGCAGTTTACATCAATAAAATAGATTTGCTTCCACTTTTGATTGTAAATGTTCCTTTGGGAAACAGGTTTTTCCCTGCATTGGATTTTACCAAGTCTTCTGTGAACTGATTATAGAATAGCCCTCTGAAGTGTTTAAATTGTCAAAAGGCCTTGAAATGGCAAAACTAAAATCAGGAAGTCAGAGCTGGGTAAATTCTGGAAATAATACTGGCTTGCAAATAAGAATGACTTACATGAAAAGAATTTGTTTTAATCAAGTTAATTTGAATCATTACTTTGAGGTTAGAGATTGCACTACAATTTTCAAGAAGATTAATACTAATATGAAATCTTCATTTTTAAGCTTTATAACTCAATTTTTCAGAGACTTTGTTAGATTATTTAAACACTTTACAATAGCGTGATAAATGTTTTCCATTTCTGTGCTGCAATTACACACCTAAGTATAAATTTGGAGAAAATAAACTGGTCTTTTGCTTTCACCTATTGTTGAAATATTCTTAAATAATAGAGACTTTTTTAGACCAGCATTTTCCATGGATTTTGAAATAGAAATTGCAAGGGGACAAACAGAATACTATGTCAAGGTGTTCATAATAATAATGTTCTTGGCATTGAGTATACTTACAGGAGAAAGGTTTTGAAGTTAGGAAACATTTGAGTTTCCCTTAATAGTCCTTAAAAGCCATTTATTTCTTCCTTTTTTCTTAACACTGAGAATTGTTCTTTAAATAACTATTATTAAATTTTAGGATCTCCTTTAGTCTAAAACATTACTCTATGCAACTTAAGAAAACACTGAGTTGTTGAAAACATTTGTCTGAGTACATATAGGGGACCCACTAGCAGGCAATTAGTTGCTAAAGGATTCTAATCTCTGACTGTGCTTTATTTCAGTCAAAAAATTAAAAAAAAAAAAAAAGGGCAGAGAGAAAAGCCTGAGAAAAAGGACTTATTCAAATATGGAAGATGCAAGAGGAAAGGAAGATTTTTTTTTTATAAAAAAGCAACCAAAAAGAAAGTGCAAGCAAATGAAGAAAAAAACACCAACAAAGAAATCTGCAAAAAGCTCCAATCAAATGAAAATTCATCATCCCCCAAAAACCAAACTCAAACCATAAAACCCCTGAAAACTGCCCCCTCCGTATTTCTTTTTTTCATTGCTTTTTGAAAGATTATAAAGCAGTAATCAATACAAAAATTTATCTTGTACCTTAAGATCCAGATTAGATGCCTCAAATTCCTAAGGGTAGTTTTCTGATGAACTTCTGGTGATGAGTCATGGCTTTATCTCATGAGAAAGAAGAGAAGAAAAAAACCCCAAAACACACAAGCTATAATTCTTTAGAGAGAGAAATAATTTATTTTGAACTGCAGTTTTCATTAACCACAGTCCTTTGATGGATAAAATGTCAGCATATTAAGAGAAGCATGGGGATTTGTTACAAAGTTGTATTCAAGATAAGAATATTTGATAAACACAGGGCACTCTTCTGTTTCAAATCTGTTCTTCATGCCCTTCTTTAGGGATAAATCCAGTGTTGAATAAACAACCCTGCTTGGCTTTATAATGGAAATATATCATGTGTCTTTCAATATGGAAGCATAATTATTCATTTATTTGACCATTTTAGCCGCCTTTCATGCTTAAGCTTAACTTTGAATATTAAATCATGATTTGAATGCAAAGTTCAGCTGTCAGTTTTAAGCATTTCTTCTAATGAATGACTGAAGAGGGTCAGAGGTTCCCAGATACTAATCCACAGAAATGAAGAGTAAATTAAGTTCTTGATGAGACCATGAAGTATGAATTATTTTTTTCTTTTTTTTTTTTTTCAGTAGGTCATTGCAGTACTCTAAAATTCGATTGCATCTCATATTACCCTTGAGTTTACTTAAAAACAGATCTCGATGCTAAACAGAGCACAACTGCAGAAAATAATTTATGGAGGGATTTGAGTTTGTTTGTCTTCCTCCTACATTTTGTCCTAATTAAAAGTAATTTTATTATCACTAAAAGCCCGCACATAAGTCTTATGTATCATTCTTGCAACCTATTTAGTACCTCAAATGTAGAGGTTTTTTGCATTGATTTTTTTCTGCTTCTCTTTTTTTTTATTTAATGAACATGTCTAGAATGAACAGGTCAGAAAATGTGTATATCTCAGATTTTTTTGGTTTATCTTCTGATGTATACTATTTTAAAAGACTTAAGTCCTGTAAATGGACAACAAATTCATATGTTTCAAATTTCAGTAACTCAATAGAAATTATTTTTATATCCATAGAGAGCTGTATGTTTCTTGCTAATTTTATTTTTA
Organism: Leucosticte australis; assembly: GCA_025504685.1. Classification (NCBI taxonomy): domain Eukaryota; kingdom Metazoa; phylum Chordata; class Aves; order Passeriformes; family Fringillidae; genus Leucosticte; species Leucosticte australis. Next base: position 62,541,429 of record JANIJU010003062.1, read on the forward strand.
AATGTTATTATTCAGGTAGTAACTAGCAAAAGTATTTTGGGTTTTTCTTTAAAATACACCCCCCTGAAAAAACTTATGAGCATGATTTTAAATCTACATTTCATCTCTGCATGTAATTGCACAATAATCCCTCACTTCTATTTAAGATAAGAAAAGGGGCTTAAATTGTGACTGTTGAGGAAAACCAACCTGAAAACAGAATGTGCATATTGGGCTGAATAAATTATACTTGCACATGAACCACTTTTCTGAAAAAGGATCTACTACTTTTCCCAGTAATATGAGCTACTATTTTTGTCAGACTTTCTTAAAATACCCTCTCTAGAAAGAGTCAGCAGTTTTGCTGCACCATAAATTCCACAAGTCTGACTCTACAAGCAGAGTTGGAAGTGCTGCCTTTTTTCTTCATTTCCCCAGTTGCAGTCAATAAATATTTGCAGAGTGATGTCACCATTGAATGCAGTTACATTGTCATGCCACTGGCATGTGTGCTCAGTCAGGAAAATCTTGTATACTTTGGATCCATTGCTCTTTATTTGTTTTCACATAAAACCGAGCAGTCAATTAAATACAATTTCAATACAATTTTCTTTCATCTGTCAGATGCAAATGACTTCCTAATTCAGCATCTAAATATATAATCAATTATGATTTCTTTTTTTTTAGTGATAGGTTTGTATCTAGAAGTTTAAATCAGCACAGATATATAATAAATGTTATAAGTCATAGGAAAAAACCCACAAATCTGGAGATATCAATAATTTTGGATACCTTTTAAAGACATCCAATCTTTCTAAATTTGGTAAAAACTTCTTCCTGTAGTTATAAAAATTGATTAAAGAAACAAGTGTTCTGCATGAAGGAGATCAATCTTTGAAATGAAAGAGGAGAAAGCAGAAGGAGTAGCTACACTGTTTTATCAGGTTTGTCTGAAACGAAAGATAAACCCAAGAGCAGAAAAGGCAAAGCCTAAGCATGAATGAGACAACCACAAGGCATTCAGAAGCCAAGAAATGGCTGAGTAGGAAAGCAAAAAAGCCATTTTAAAAAAAATTTCCAGAGAAGTTTTAAGTACTTGACTTAGTTTTTTCTCTTTGCTCTTTGCTTTTCTTTCCAAATTTCTGTTTCTGTCCTATTGCAAGACTGCTGTTCTGATGCTGTGGCTCTGAAAGAGAAGAGGTAAGATTATTGCACAATATTACACAGCTTTAATGCTATGGGTTCATAGACCTCCGATTGCAGTTCTTCAAAGTCAAACACTCTTCAAACATGGATTTTAAAATACATTTAACAATATTAGTTTTTGCTTGTACAAAAGAAAAATACTGTGGGTGTTTTGCAGAACTTTAGACTCCTCCAGAGTCACTTACTAATAACAGAAAATTTCTCTTCAAATGAAATGAACTTGCTATCAATAGCATCAAAATTCCACAGGAAAAAAAATATTCTTGTCACTTTCAATTGTTACAGGCAAAACATAGGATGATACAGTAGTTCTCACTGACTGAAAGGTGACTTTTCTATTACTTTTTTTCATTTTAGCTGTGGAAATAGAGTTCATTATTTATGTACCTCTGTTTTTTTAATCAAATGAGTTGAAATAGCTTTACAAACACAGGTCATGATGTAAAATTTTAATTTTTCTAATAAGCATTTTGGAGTCTAATTAAAAGTTTGTAGTAGGAAACACTCTTTACTCCTCCACCTGTCAATAACTTGTTTAGTCAGTTCAACACATTTTGGACATGAATACTTGCAAACAATTTTTAAAACTGTTTGAAAGTAGTCATTCTCATACTGCACACAAACAAGGAGCGACAGAGGGAAAAAAAAGCCTTCCCAAATTTCTTCTATAAAGAAAAACCCCTTGCAATGCATCACTGAATAAGTGGAAGTAATCTTTCAAACATTGCCTTCTTATTTTCTAGTATGTATTCACAAATTACTTTCTTCAAAGGACCAAATGGGTGATAATTGCCTGTGCAGCAATGGCATAGATGACAAAGGCTGGTCAAATGTGGCATGTTTAATTCAAGTTTTGCATTATGTTTGATTTAGATACATCAGATTATTTTTTTAATTTATCTTATCATATCTGCCTTTTAAAATTATTATTTATTTTATATTTTATTTTATTTTATTTTATTTTATTTTATTTTATTTTATTTATGAGCTCTGTGAACAGTTAAGGATGGACAGAAATGTTGTGCTATGAACATGCAGTAGATGCACAAAGTCTGGCCAGCTACTTCCACAGTAAATCGCTTTTAGTGAAACACAGTTTCATTGAAGTTGGGATTTATGGCCATTCTTTTAAAGGGAAAATAGTAATACCATGAAACCCTCTTAGATTAATAATAAAAATAAGAAAATGTAAAGAAGGGAAAGAGGTAAAGAATTCAGGTTTAGCAAGCACTACAAAGCACTTGGCTGGTGCAGTAAATGCCCTGAAGTGGTGTTACAGTCCACACAAATTACCTCATTTCTGTTATCATGCCTCTAATGGAAATTCAGGTGTAGAAATGTATTCATACATTGAGGTTGTTCATGAGAAAATGACATAGGATCTGTATTCTGTCCTGTTGAAAAGAGTAAAGATGTCAAAGCTGTTAATTATTGTTGATAAACATTATTCCTGTAAATCTCTTGGAGCTGCAAACACTAGGCTATTGTCTATAAAAATGTCCACAATTCTTTCTACTTCCGTTTTTAATGTTATTGCAGAATGCTTTTAGGAGGACCAGGAATTAAATGAATAATAATTCTATTATTAACAAGAGAGTTGAAAGTTTGTTTACAATTTGGCAAATGTCACCTTGCATAAAAAATACAAATTCAATGCGCTACAAAATCCTCACAAACCAAGAAAAATCCCTCCAAACAGACAAAACAAAAAATCAGATTAAAACAATGCAATATGCTGTGTGCTTTTCATGCCTTTCTAGACATGCATTTCTAGACATAAGAAAGATTGGGTTTTCCCTTCCAGCAGTTTTTTAATTAGCCTCTGAAAATTCTGTAAAATCAAGTGGAAAATATAGCATATATACAATTTCTCTGAAAGAAGCCTAATTGCTTATTTGCAAAACATAATAGTATCCCAAAAGACCTAAAACTTTCCTTTTCCTCCCACATAAGGGAACATTGTTGGCTTTAATTAGCAATACTTTCCTTGTCTTGATGAGAAATTATGAGAATGATGAAAAAGGATTGTTAGGGATGGATTTTGCTTTAGTTCTCTACAGCAATTTTTTTGAGTAGTTTTGCTTCAAGATTTTGACAAGAAATCCAATTTGTTAATCTATGCAGGTCCCATGTATGGAGTTAGGGTTCAGCATTTAAATTTTCAACTCTTTTAGACCTGTTTATAAATTTCATTAAATATTTTATATTTCACCTACATTAAATATTGACCAATGGTATAAAATAGCAATCATTTCACCCACAGAACAACACAATGTGTAGCAGAAATATTTTGTTTGCAAATTTATGAAAGTTACTGAAAAAACCTATTGGAAGACTGACTCTTAAGCATGATACACTTCTTAATATAACTGGTTTTAGCTTTTATGATTTTTTTTTTCAATTCACCTGAACCTCTGAAGCTGCAATGCTTTCCCCCCTTTATATTATCTTGCAATATAATTAGGTGCTCAAAACAAATAAGATACAATTACGTCTACTTTTTCAGACTATTTAAAACATACAAACTGTTTCATTGAGTAAATAAATAGTGCTGCAACCTCTTTAGTTAACAAGTTACAAATTTGGCATTAAAATGGCAGGTTAAGCAGTGTCATTTTTCGATTTCATTCTTTTCTAATGCTTTGCCTGAAATATCAGAAACTTACTGGGAAAGGAGAAATTATATCAGGCTGTCTTATTCTTTGTTGTAATGATATTTAAAGGTCCTACTATTTCAGATAAAACACTTGTCAAAGGAGTTTGCTGCTGTTATAAGTGTTTCAGAACTTTTTCTTGCTGCCTTTGATAGAAGTCTGGTTCTGCAAAGCCCAGGTCATAAACATTTTAAAATATTTAAAATATTTATGCTTCCTGTTGATATTATCAATCACAGATGGATTGTACTTGGGACATAGCATTCCAACATTTTACATGAAAAATGGGTTTTATCCTGGTAGCAGTGATTACTCTTTCAGGCTTTGTAATCTGTAGAAAAAAAGAAGATTTCTTAAAAGCAAATCATATAGGTCCCCACTCAGCCCTCAAAAACTGCAGCCTGTATGCATGTAAGGGGAGAAAGCTAGGTCATAGCCTTTAATGGGAGACTTTTAGTTTTAAACTGGTTTAGAACATATTATGGGTTTCTTTCCATTTTGTTTTGTACAATGAAGTGTTTGAAATTGTTACCTGCACTTTGAAAAGTACCTTCAAAATGCTGAGTAATTTTCTTCTTAGAAAGTGTGTTTGTAACATGAGGCTCCTTTATTTGTTGTGAAAATAAATGGTGTTGTTAAAATGTAGAAATTGTAACTTTACGTCAATTTAAATGCCAGTATAACATTTTTATGGCAAATATTGAAGTCATTTTTACCTTGGGATATAAAAGTTTCTGTCTGTAGCTTTTTGGTGGTGTTATTACTTCCTTTCTTTTAAATTTCTCTTCTCATTTTGTGTTTTACTATCTCTTCTCTATGTAAATGTCTTAGAAGAACTTTTAGATCAAAGAGCTAATGACTTTTGCTCACAAGGCTGTAAGTCTGCATTATTTTGTTGTGTAGCACTACTTTGATGTCAAAGTCTCTCTTACCATTCCACATCAATGATTGCTATAGAAGAGGATGAGAAGAGGTTATTTTTCACTAACCCAAAACATGTTGCAAGATTTTAAAATTGTGTTTTCTAAAACTTCCAGAATTAAGCTCTCAAAGAATGAACTCCTTTGCTCAGTCAGGATTAAGTGATGTTTCTGACCAATAATAAAATCTCCCTTAGTGACTTTTGTGAAAGGCCAGAGGACCTGATCTTATGAGACTACTGTTTGGCCTTGAAATAAGCTCTCTGTTGTGCCACAGTAAGGCTTCAACCAGCTAGAATAAGCTAAGCATATTATGCTAACCTTGACAACAGTTGTGGTGGCACTATTTTTAAGATGGGACTGCTTTTTGCCAACATATGCATCTTTCAACCTAATTCCTTTTCGGTAAGATGGGTGGTATTTCTTTTATTTTTATGTAAAAACTGAAAGCAGTATACTAAACCTAAGGAAAAACAAACCAAAACCAAACCTTCCCCCCCAGCCTACCAAAAAACCCAAACATCTTAAACCACCACAAAATTGATCTTCTGTATGAGAGGTACTAATTTAGGGAAATTTTTATATATGCTAGCAGCTTGCTAAAAGCTGTCTTCAATGTACTACTACGACTTCTTAAGTTTAATAAAAATATTTCTTCAATATGGCATATCTGTAACTCAATTTCCATGACTATGAAATGTTTTGGACTTTTTCTGTGCAAGTTGTGGCATTTCTACTGAAATTTGCTGTGTAGAATCAGCTCACATCAAGAAGAGATAGCTGCAAGAACTATTGTTTTATATAAGTTTAATTATAGCCTACATTTTGTGAAAGGTATATGCCTGAATAGTGGGTTGAGTTGTTGAGTATCTCACAAATATTGCATTTCCCCAGTCACATAAAAAAGAATTCCTGTGCATGTTTTATAGAGCAGTTCAAGCACTGAAAATAATATCATGTTTTCCTTGCATGCATTTAGGTGTAGTCAAAACTTAAAACCTTTGAGGTCTGTAGGAAAAGAAATAGCACTGTTGTAAATGCATGAAGAACTACAAAAAAAAAAAGAAGTTGAAGATAAATTCACCTGTGACATACTATTTCTACTACATATGCATAAATATTACTGTATGGTTATTAATTACATGATAGAGTGTCATAATGCTACACTGATGTAAATATAGATTTCTTATGTTTGAAAATAATAAATCAAAGGTCTTTATTTATATAACAACAATTTGACCTAGAGTCAAAGCAGATAAAAAGATCCATTATTACTTCTATATCCTTTTTCTGTAATTCACTGTGTCCCATCGATTTTGGTTTTGAAAGCTGCTGAGCTGCCTGAAATCAGTCTCACAAAACAATTCTAAGCGTGGCAATAGCCATGATGCTACCCTTAAGTCCATGATTATTTCCTCTAGAATTCACAAAAATCTCTGCTTCTTCACTTTTCAAGGCTGCTCATAACCTCTGACTATTAAAAAAACTTGAGAAACTGATACTGTTAATGTGCATCCAGTCTCCTAGAAATCAGTGGAAACACTCCCATTACCAATGCTCACAAAAGGTCACCCTGTAAGATTGACTTTGGATGTGAAAAAAATTCAGAAGTTTCATCTCTGTTTAAAAAAAATCTAGGCTTTTTCTGCAACTTGAACAAGCATTTTTGAAACAGAAGGGAGAGCATGTAGTGACAGGAGAAAAAGGAATCTCTTTAAACTGAAAGTGAGTATGTTTAGATCAGATATTAAGAAGAAATTTACTATGTTGAGACACTGGCACAGGTTGCCGAGAGCAGCTGTGAATGCCCCATCCCTGGATGTGTTCAGGGTTGGTTTGAGTGAAACTTTAAGCAACCTGGGGGGTTGGAGCCCTTTAAGGATTTTTAAAGTCCCTTCTAACCCAAACCATTCTATTATTTTATGATTCTATACCAAATTGTTGAAACATGATTCACATCTGACTTTGTGGATTAAAGAAAATGGTCTTAGCATTAGTTGTAGCACACACAGAAACGAGAAATATGTTTACCTTTTATATTAAATGTGAGTTTTATATCAAATGTGACACTCTTCTTTGGGATAATTTCCCATGTGTAGATATTGATTCTGCCAACAGTGAAGTTTCTTCAAATATTATGAATCACTTTTGACACTTTTAAACAGGCATAAAATTGTGTTACATTTCTTAAATGTTAAACATCAATTAGTTCCATGTACTCAATCCCCCTGAAGTAATTATACCTGTTTAAAAAAAAAAACACTTGCACAACAGTCAAGGGCTGTGCATACTTTACAGTCCAGAGAATAATTGTTTTGCATGGTAGTGTCAGGAAATGTTAAGTGGTTCTGAGTTGACTATGCTTGCTGTTGTCATTCTTTTTTTTTTTAAGTACTTCTATGGAGGGCAAGGAAAAAAAAACAAGTGATAAACACAGAGACAAAAAGAATCTTGGCACTTCTGGCATCAGTAGTTGAAAATAAATCAATAAACACTGCTTTCTATGAATATTATTGTGTAAATTCAAGTTTACTGTGCTGGATTTGCATGGTAAGTTTTAGGTAGTGGAGGGGGCCTACATGGGGGCTTCTGTGAGAAGTGGCCAGAAGCTTCCTTTAAGTCTGATGGAGCCAGTGCTGTCCAGCTCCAATATGGATCCAACACTGCTAGTTTTGATCTATCTCATATATTTGGGATTTGTGTATCTATCTGTGATTTATTACTTGTTCCATGTCTTGCCTCTGGTTTTTATACTCATAAATGAGATATCGTGCTCTTGTGTACTCTTACATTCCCCACATCCCTACAGTTAAAATATTTGGATATTTTAGGGGTCAGAAGTGTAAAAGCCACAGTGAGGTAATGAAGCAAAATATAATAGGAGTTGCAAAAAAAATTAAAAAGTCTGGGTTGCTTGAATACTGTTCCAACTTCTAAGCCATCCTTAATGATGTTATTCCCTTCCCAGTGGTACTAATTGAAGATAAAACTGTGTAACTTTTGTGGGCTATAGTCTCAATTTCCATATCTCAACAGTCTCAGAAAGCTCAAGGATTAACTTTTTCTATGACAATTTATGAAACCAATTAAATGATACGCTAATGATTTTTGCCTTCCCTGACCCTTAATGCTATATTCACAGTACCTATTTATTTCCCTATCTTACCTACTTCAGGGATCCATCTAATAATTTATTAGAAAGACACTTGCTTCAGATGTCATAATATCACCTATAGTAACTGCTGTGCCAATATTCCATTACAGATTATAATGTTGTACTTCAGCATTGAATGCCTTTGAATTTTCGGCATTTTAATGAGGATGATTGGACAGTCTCGTAGTCTTATCTTTTAGTGTCTTAGGAAAAGTAACAAGTACCAAAAGAAAGCTGAGGAGTCTCAGGTGCAATCAGGTATTATAGCACATTCATTATAGTGAACTTCCAGAAGATCTTCAACTAGCTCACTATTACTGGCTCTGTACCTTTTTCACAACAAATCCATCTATTTGTTTGAATAACAAGAGCTTAGAGTTATAATAATAAACCAAAATTATAAAGAAAACAATATATATGGAATTTGAGAAGTAATATAATTATTTTCTTCCAGGGCACAAGCCAGCATCTATTGAAAGCTGGAATAAAACTTTCCCTGGGGAGAAGTTATCTCATAACTGCCTATTGCTTTTCTTCACCTGATATTGCTGCATACTTGTAAAGTGGTGAGCCCAAGGTACCTGATGTATGCTAATATCCCCAGATTGTTGCCCAAGGCAGCCTTTAGACTCTTTCACATTATTGCTATGTCACAGAAGACAGCCAGTGATCAGGCTGGTTTATGATTATGGAAATGACCAGTGCAATAAGTAGAAGTTAAGTGCAAAATAAGCCAAGTTCTTTTTTTAAGAAGGAATTATGAGAATGACTTTAGGGAAAAGAATGAATGAAGGTCTAGATCCACTGCTGAAGTTAAAACACTGCCTAAGGAGAGAGTCAACTTTTTTCCTTTTGAAAATGTGGAGGGAACCATGTTCATCTTTGTTACAAAGTGTTAAGAGAGTTTTGTTTAGATGAACATTGCCCTTAATATTATCTTTATTTTTCATAAGCTTCTTGTCCTATCAGATGCAATAAATTAATCTTATGTTTCCCCTCATGGTTTTGTAGCATTAAGCCTCTAGTTTTTGTATATGGTTAATCCTCTGCAAATTGAATTTTTTTATCATTGCTCCTAGTATGGCATTTCTTGCCTAGTGGGGAATTGTGTGTGGGCAGGTAAGTACACTGAGCAAGGGCCTTTTTGTCATTGAGTGGCTTTTCATCACTAATTTTTCCTTGTATAATGATATGCTTCTCTATGATTTTAATTTGAATACTCTCAGAGGCAGAAAGTCTATTGAATATCATTTCATGGTGTTTTGTGTAAGAAATAGTAATTAAAAATTATCTGCTGTCAAATTTTGGTACAAATTGAATACTGATGGAAACCCCATTTTCCTTTGTGATTTTTTCTTCATTTTTCTTTATTCACACATCTTTCATCCTCTGTAGGTCTTGAATATAACTCTGAGTACATATTGCCTTAGCAGACTAAAATCACCCAACTGAGAAAGAAACCTCATATGATTTCTGCAACCTTTGAGTGTGTAACTGGTGCTCCATTGCTTCACCACAAAAATTAAAATTCTGACTTTTTTCAACTTATTACCAAACAATGTTAATGCATTTAGTAGCTGTGAGTATGGATAACATCACGTCATTTTGGGGTAGTCAGCCTGGTGATACTGAGGGGAATCCTGAAAGATGTGCCAATGGTGTTGGAAAGGCTGAAAGATTCAATATGAATAGGATGCAAAACTATAATAGATCTGTTTATTAGTTTTTGATTAAAAACTGCAAATAATAATGGTTTTGCTTTGTCTTAGTAAGAATATGAATAGAAATAATTATGGAATTATTTACAGTCCAAGCATGTATATGTCTGAAAGGCATTCAGTACATTTTGCAATACACAAAATAGACTGTTAGAAAATATTTTTGAAGGTTACTTATTCTGTAGGCCCATCTGACTGTGTACAGGTTGGTCTTTTGTAATTATATACATTTTAATTTTTATGAAAATGTGTTCTGTCAATTCTTCAGGAATAAAGATTTCTTTGCAAGAGCTTATGGTCCATGTAGTACTTAACAAGATAATAAAGGATTTATTTAATGACTTTTTTTTCTCCTCAGGTTGTTAACATAAAAACTTTGAAGAAAACTTTACAAAACTTTGAAGAGAAAAGGTCTTGCTATTATTTTCATGAGATACGTGTATAAAATATTCATGTTGTATCAAATCATCTTTCTATCCCATATTTTTGTCCACATTGCTATAAAAGTTATAAAAGTATTATTTTACTCTCTATTTTTTTGGTCAGATGTAGTTGTGCCTTAACAAATATTTTTTGTGTTGCTGTTATAGAAATAGAGTAATTATAAAAAGAACATTACTGTGGCATCCATGGCACAGACACTTACAAAGACACTATTCTTGTCCTTGAGGAATTATCACTCAACAAATACAATATTTATTTGTATGTATTGCAAAAAATCAGAAACAACCATCTAGGTCATCATGTTAACAATCTTGCAAAAACTACATATAAAGAAATTAAATATCTGCAAGAACACTTTTCTTGGCCCTTCCACAAAGATGATTCTTTTTATTACAGTAATTGTAATTTTTTTCACTGATGATGCAATGTCTTTAACAGTTCTTAAAAATGCTCCATGTTTTTCATTATAGTAAAGGACATCATATTGTATTGGAAAAAATTTTAGCAACTTGTTCAGGGACAAGTGAAACACAATGGACTGGCTGAAAGGCTATTGCCTCTCTGGCCTTCTTGGAAATTAAATTCCAGTTTTGATTTAAAAAATCAATAAAATTGTTTGATAAGTGTAATTCTATTAGAATTTAAAGTTTGAGAAACTGACATATAAATGATTAGACTTGCTATGACTAATGCATTTTTGCAGACGGCTAATTCAAAGGACAAATGGAAAAGAACAATGGAATTACAAGTCTGACTGTGTCTTTTCAATTTTAAAAAGCTTTACTTCTCTAATTCCATAGACATGAATGAGGAAATCAGGGCCTTCTAGAAAAAGAAGTAAATGAAGGGTGTAGTAAAAATTTGGTTTTTATTGCTAAGGACTTTTAATAGCTTCCTCTCTCTTATAGTAACCATCAAGGGAAATATATCACCATGAAGTGTTTGGATTTTTTTTTTATTTATACACATACACAAATTCTTACTCTCTGTTGTAAACTGGAATAAATTCAAGAATGAAATAAACCTTTTTTTATGTTATATATATTTTATAGAAAGAATACTTGCAAAAAAAGAAATGTTTTGTATGATTCCTGGCTTTCTGTACTTCAAATCTTCAGATCCTTTGTTTGGGCTGCAGAGGGAATTTCAGAGCAATCCAATAGTACAAAAATGTATAAAATATTTTTAGTGTTGGGAATTCTGACAAACTCAAAAAAGAAACTGGGCAGGTTTTGTTTGAAATACTCTTTCCAGAATATCAAAAAAGTAATATATATCAGCATTCTTTCTAAGCAATGCATCAATTTAAGTGCATTCTGTGTGGTGTAGGTATTCCATGAAACTTGCAGACTGAAGTTTCATTGATTTTCTTGTTTCACGAAAAACCTTTCATAACATGGTAAATTAATTCCTAAGTGGTCTTTTCCTGCTCATTATTGCACTTGGACTCATGAAAAGCCTCTATGATGGGATAAATTTTGCTTCTACCGTGCTATAGAGACTTGTTTGATCTGCTTTAGAAAACCAGGAAAATGCTACAGGAATCCCTCAGCTGTATCGTGTAGGCTGGGGTAGTGCTGTGAGTAACATGGCTAATGTTATTTATCCCACATCTTCCAGGCCCAGGTAATTGTGCCCTGCAATATGAGAATCAAAGGCTGTAGAAAAGTATTGGTAGTTTATTACCTTTTTCATATCTTACTTTTGCAGTCTTTAATGAACAAATGGATATCTGACATTACTGTATTTCTTTTGTGTTTGAGTACTCACATAAAGTTCTGCATGTGAATGATCTTTTTTATGATGTTGTTAAGTTTCTTTCTCATAGTTTGTATGAAGATCTTTAAAATCCGTGGGAATACTATGTCCAAAAATATCTGGAGTGAATCCTTGCTTTCTATGGCTGTTTCAGAACAGCCACTTCTGAATAATAAAGTTATCTGCAGTTGCCATACTTGATTGAAATTATTGCATCAGTAAAAGTCTGTTCACTGTCTTTCATGACTCAGATATTTGTGTTTTTGAGAGCAGAAAAACAGAAATCTGTTTCAAGCATTATGATTAGTGGTAGAACACTGAAAATTTTCTTGGATTCAGTAACAAAGTTAATCTGTGAAATGCCCCATAGACATAAAGAAGTGAAATGGACTGTTATTGGAGGTATCAAAACTCAGCTTGTGCTGAACAGGGTGATGGCAACTCTCAGCAAACAAGGAAAAAAAGGGAGGAAATGGGAAAGGAGATGAAGACTATTCAGTTTGTAGTGTTGAAATAGGAAAAGAATGTGAGAACAAAGCTGTGAAATGGAATTTGACAACATGAGGCCTGAAGAGTGTAGATTTGTTTCAGAAATGGTGATACGTTATTAATGACAGAAAAAGTGTCAGAATGGAAGGATAGATGTGAAATAATACTGTCACTCTGGTATGTAGGGCCTGGGCTATTCTAAACAAAGATGTTCCATAGAGAATAGTATGAAAGAATAAAAGAACTGTCTCTACTGAAATACTTGCAGATATATTTCAGAAAAATTTTGAGGTAACTAAATGCATATAGCTCCATCACTTTTTCATTTGAATGAAATGGAGTAGCTGGGAAGAGGAATGCTGTGCCCCTCCTGCTTTTTATTGCCTTCAGGGCTCATCTTTCAGTTCCACGTTTCTGGCAGCCTACTGTTAACAAGCCCCCTTCAAGTATGTCTTCCTCATAGATTCCAGAAACTCAAAGATTTTCATAAAAAGGCCTAATCCTGTCAAACTAAGTTTTTTTGGCTTAACTAACAGATAGTATGCTGGTGGGAAAAAAAAACAAAAACTGCCACAAACCAAACCACAAGATAAAATGTTACTTACATTTTAGTTTGCATCACACTTTTCAACAAATTAAGAATTTTCCCATTTTTGGACTCTGTAATTCTTTTGACTCTGCTTATCTGGACCTCCAGGTGTCTTTATATGGGCCATCAAAGGCTGTCTACAAAAGCCTATCAAACATAGCTTTTCCTCTTTCTCTTGTTTTGGGAATCCCATTTCATGAGACTACATTTGTTTTCTAATGTGCAAGGACTTATGTATTCATTTCAATATGACAAGATAAAACAAGGTATAGAGTTGTTAGCACTAGAACTATGCATATTTATTTTCCATATTGCAAATTTATGCAATTTATGTAGCCTCTACTGCTGTATTGGAGCTGAATCAATGGATGGCATTTCACTCCTTTTAGGCACAGTTTATTAACAATTGAGGTAACTAATTTAAAAGGTCTCAGATCCCTTCCAATGTAAGGAAAAATTGCATATATTCAATTTAGGCAATGTGTATTGCCTTAATTAAAAGTAAATAGCACTGCAGTGCTTCAGTTACAGTCTCGGTGTTGGTTGTAATCTGTTGGTTTAAGTTTCCATGGATTTTGTTTAAAACCATGGAACGTATTTTACTGCTATTAAAAAAAAAAACCCAGCCAAAACTTCCTGCCCTACCCTGAGTAAAGAGGAGTGGGAGTCTCCACTTCCCAGGGGAGGAGTAAAAGGCAGAGCAGAGTAATGTATTGTACTTTATGACAGTGATGTAGGGAAACAATCGAAACTTTTTTTTTGTCTTCTTGTGTACACTGCTCTTCCTCATTATATTAAGCTTGGAAAAAATTCTCCTGTCTACTTTCAATTTTTCTTTTTCCACCCTGATGCTGTTTTTCACTCTTATGTCCCATTTACCTTTAAAACAAGTACAAATGAAAGAAAGAGAAATGTGCAAAAATGGCAACTGTTATGTTTTAATTCAGAGGAGGTGACAACTCTATGCAATATTCTTTTTGTGTAGATGATTTCTGCTTGTGATAATGCCTTTGCTAGCAACAACTTATTTTTTGTTTTACTTCAAACTGTTCTTTAAAGTCCATTCTATGTGTTCTTTTATGTTGATATTTATGCAGATTGAATTTCCTTGTTTCCTTATTTTTGAAAGTGATGTAGCACAAAAAATCATAACTCCAGCAGCAGTATAGGAGTCTTGTTTCCTCCTACATCAGAATTACAATAATAATCTAGTTCATTGGAAGAAAAACTGTTGTGGTAAGGATTGTGTTCTGCTAAGGAAGTTTATTAAGGATTCTAAGGCTGATTTTCTTGAACAGAGTTTGTGTAATCTCTCTTAACATAGATGGAGATCTTTGCCATCTGTAATAATGGAAGGCCTCATTCCTAAAGCAGGTAATTTGCACTTTTCCCTTCCTATTCTTCTTATGATAAATTTAGAGACAAATCAGCCTGAACCATAATTTTAAAAATTGTTTGATAGAATTCCCCACAGTAATGCCAGAGAAATAAAAGCACAGAATAGATTCTTTTCTTTAAGCAATTTAAATAATCATAGGATTGTAGAAAATTAAGGGTTGGAGCTTGGAATCTTAAAGATCATCAGTCCTCATTTCCCTGTCACTTCCCTCTAGACCGTGTTGCTCAAGACCTTACCCATCCTGGCTTTGAACAGTGCCAGGGATGGTCCATCCACAACCTCCCTGGGCAACCTTTTCTGGGGTCTTACCGCCCTCACAACAAAGAATTCTTTTCTTAATATCTAACCTAAATTTCCCCTCTGTCAATTTGAATCCATTACTCCTTGTCTGGTCACTACAGTTCCTGATCAAGGGTCTCTGGCTTCCCAGATACTGGAAGTGTGTTACGAGGTTTCCATGTCACCTTCTCTTCTCCAGGCTGAACAGCCACAACTTTTTCAGCCTGTCCTCTTCTCAGCTGGTTTTCCAGTCTCCTTATTGGTTTTTTGTGCTCCTCTGGACTTGCTCCAACAATTCCATGTCCTTATGCTGGGGACAGCAGAATTGTAGGCAGCACTCCAGGTGGGATCTCAGCCACTTTTTTATCCACTGAGTAATCAATCCATTAAATCCATGCCTCTCCAATTTAGAGACACTAACAGTCAACTTTGGATGTATTCTGTTTTACTAAAACCACTGCTTTATGACTTTTGCTCATTATTTGAATAAATGCTATCATTGGGAAAAAAAATCATTCTTCATTGACTTGCACAGGTCCAAAACTCACAATTGTACTGTGAAAGACTCAGGAAAATGGAATACAAGAATAAAGGGGGGGGGGGGGGGGGAAGAGGAGAAACTCATAGCAGGAGTGGGGATTAGCAAAGAGTGAGACTGG
Organism: Leucosticte australis; assembly: GCA_025504685.1. Lineage (NCBI taxonomy): Eukaryota > Metazoa > Chordata > Aves > Passeriformes > Fringillidae > Leucosticte > Leucosticte australis. The sequence continues at coordinate 62,556,677 of JANIJU010003062.1, forward strand.
TGTTCAGATAGCCTCAACAAAACTGATTATAATACACTTCTCAATGATAAAAGATTGTTTTCTTGAGGTGACTTGCTTTTGAATTTTTGCAACTATTTTTTTGCCGCCCTTCTTAAAATTAACAGTGTTTGTGGATGTTAATGCCAGCAGGCTTCAAGTGTAACTCTTCTCAGAATACATATTATAGGATACAGTGGTCAGTGGTCATGAAAATATTTCTAAAAATTCATGGTGAGCCTAAAAGAAAGCATTCCTTTCCAAAAGACTAGAGAAATTATAGATATCAAAGACATTTAAAGAAGATGGGAGGTTAAACATGGTAGGATTGTGAATTGAAGCAGAAAATCAATGTAATTTTTAAAAATGGTGATTATATTCAGAGATTTGCTTGAAATCAGTGTATCTTTAGGGAGAACATGGTTTTGTCATCCTATTTCATGTAGCAGTATTTGTGCATTTGTAGAAAACTAATATAGCTCAAGATGAATAAGAAAACTGCCTAAAAAAATCCTGCTTAATCATTCTAGGCTGGATTTCATATCAGGTCCAAAGTTGAACTTCTCAAAATACTGATATATGCAACATATTCTATTTTGCTAAGACATTAAACCAGCTCACCCAAGCACCTGATATTTTAAAAGGTGATAACAGGCCTTTCCTTCTCATGGACCAGGTAATTTTAGTCTCTTATTCCTTTTCAGTGCTATTTTTACCCTAGTGAAAATCTCCAGCTCCTAAGAAAACCAAGACTAACTGGAGGCAGAGTACATTAGAATGAATCCCGTTAAATATAACCTCAGGTTGTGCACTTAATCGGGATGGATTTTCCAACCCATCATTAAGGCACACTGTGACTTAGATCAACATAATGAGTAGCAGTGCCTGAGGCTGTGTCTACCCTAATACAACAGTCTTGGTCTAAACCTTCCAAGTGTACTCGTTGAATCTGGCAACTAAAGGAGTGTATATATATCAATACCTCCTTTTTTTTTTTAATGCAAACTAAAGCTAGTTAGGTGATGATTCAAATTAAATCACTTTGTACATGTCTGGGAAAAAGTGTGTAATTGTCTTTCTAATGCTGGCAAGAATAATTCATTTAGGTGTTTGTCTTGATCTATTATGAAAATTCTTTGGTGTCTCACTATATAAAACCAGCTTCTATTAAATAGGTGTATCTATGCCCACGTGCATGTAAATGCACATAATCATTCTGAAAGTGCTTGTAAAATCATGGCAGTTTTGATGCAGAACTACAGTTTATTTCCTCAGTCCAGTTCAGAGCTTGCACAGTCAGGGATAAATGAAGAATAAACCATTCCAGTATAATGTTCCTGGTAAGCTAGCTGAGTGCAATTAAAATAAGAAAACTGGTATATTTAGACTATTTATTAAATCACTATGATAAAATAGTTACATTAATTACCAGCAGAGATAACATGTGAGCTATGACTACAGACTACAAGAAGCACTCAGTCTGTCTAAATTAATTTTTATTTCCATATTTCTCATAGAGCAACGTAAAGTGAGTTGTCCCTTAGCTGAATTGAGGAAGTGAATAAAAAATTAGAAAGTCCACTATCCTGACTTTCTGTAAATGTTAACATCCTTTTTGTCAAATTTATTGCATTTATATATGCTCATTCAGGGTGAAATTTGCTGGTCTTGTAACCTTTGCTTTTGAAGACTTCAAGGAAAAAGCCTTCTAAGCTTTTCAGCAGATGTGTTCTGTTACTGTCATGCCTGTTTGGATGCTGCCATGCCATGAACAATACACTTCAGTAAACAATTACATCTCCTGAAGCTATCTTGCTCTGAAGATCTGAATGTCCCAGGTCTTAATGGCAACCTTAATCACAAAAAATGGGTATTCAGATTGTTAAAGCCACTTATTTGCTTGAATATTTAATTGCCTTTTATGTAAATAGAAGTATAAATGATTATTTTGTGGTTTTCATAATTATATCAAGTAAATCAAATTTCAGTACAATAATTTAGAAGCAAAATAAGTAGGCCATTAAAATATGGTGAGTTTATTATATGACAGATTTATGTATATATATTTATTCAATAAATTATGATTCGCATAATATTAATTCTCTATCTCATTTATCCAAGAGTTTTCTGCAGTGTGTCTATGAACTTAGGTACATATGTGTGTGCTTACATGTGTACACATTGCATGCCACCAGGAGGGACTAGGTGAAGTATAGTTTGAGTTAGGATATGTAGGAAATAAATTTTAAGAAAGGACTGTTTAGTTTTGTTTATCAAGGAAGCAAAGCCATGCAGAGCACCCAGAAAGTCAAACTGTAACTTTTTTGGATTGAGTTTTATTGACTGTTTTCACTTATCTGAAATAAAATGTGGTCAAGCATTTGTATTATGAGAAGAAATGGAACTTTTGTAAGACTCTCACAGAGATGTAATAGCATCTGACAGATTGCATTAATGTGTGTTTCTACGCTGAGAATACTGTTTTAATTAGCATATAAAGAAATCAGGGTAGTGCCAAAATTGGTGTGATGCACGATGAAGAATAAAGTTATTAAAGATAAGTGCTGTTTATCTGATATCAAACAATGCACCTGCAGTATGAACTTATGCCCACAAAATTATATATATATATATATATATATATATATATATATATATATATATATAGTGGGAATGAAAAATGAAATATATTAATGAGGACTTATCCAATCTGTACCAATTCTTTGGTGAAGTTATGGATAAAAAAAAGACTAGCCTGGCATTTATCTTGACAAAATGTGTTGCTGAGATTTGATAAGAAAATGCATTGGCTTTATTTAAGCCTGGTAAAATGGTCAGCAATACAGGCTGTCACAAAGTTTTCAGGTACACTTAAATCTTTGTATTTGCTATGTCTTTTTGTTTGTTGCCTTCAGCTGTTCAGCAGAGATCACATCTGATGCAATGCTGATGTGATGAACAGTTATATTGCTGATTTGATTTGATGTGATTTGATTTGATCTGCTTTCATCAGGAATTTTACTGTTCTTAGTTAGGTATAGTATTTCTACTCCTTGACCATGGACCTACTCCTGCAGACAATTCTGCCTAGAAACTCTGGGAAATATTTTTTTAATCCTCTTTTACACAGTCTGCATAAAGTGAACTTTATATTCTTTATCTTTATTCCTTAGTGTTTATATCAGATTAAGAAGGGATGCCTTAACAAAATTCTTAGATGCCTTAGGGATAAATAGAAGTAGCAATGTTGTGGCAAGACGCCTGGCAGAACCTCCAGTGCCTGCTCCTGAGCTGCAGCTCTTTTTCATCTTCTGTTCATCAGCAGCTGTTCAAGCCATGAATGTACTCAGTTATATGTAAATGTAGGAAAATAGCCACTTGAAAAATCTTATCAGATTCTTTAATTTTTTCTCTAAGTTATTGTATTTCCATACTTTCTGTTTAGAAAATCAAATTAGTCTTTTTCTCCACATTTCCATTGGAAGTGTACTTTTACATACGATTGTTTTTTTCTTTGCATGTTGAGCCTTGTCATAAATTCTGAGTGACTTATTTAAGTAATGAGTAGGCAAAATTTGTTCTGCAACTCCCTTTGGGAAATGGGGAAAAGAAACATAAGTTTGATCAGTCTTCTGTGCTTCAAATAGTAACTCCTGCTACCTGCACTTCTGTGAATATATTTTCTTTTCAGTAAGCCTTACCTGACTTTTTTCATTTCAGATTTTTTGAGAAGAAGTGACACCTTGGTAGGGCATGTACCTTGATTTTGTCTTGTAGATGTGCTGCTAAAGGAATGGAACCAAATTTCCATTGAAAGAAAAGCATTTTTCTTTTGTGGCTTCATGATAGCATTTTAAATATATTTGTCAAGTATTTTCAGGCTTTAAGGTTCCCCAGCTGATATGCCCATGTATGCTTTAAGAGAAAAGCTTTCTGATCAATCTTTCTAGTGCTTTGTTTTCTTAAACTGCAATGTTGAACACTAGCCACACACAAGTGCCATAAAATTCCAAGGAATATATTTTCTTCTCTTTTCCTGTTATCTTATTGCCCTCATACAGATTGTGAAAGCAGACAACTGCCACATATTTCCTTCAAGAATCAAAAAGTCCTTAGTTTTATATGGAAGGCCTTAAAAAACCTAGGAGAGGACTTCTGGCAGAGAAAAAAAAATGTTGGTTTGAAGTTTGAAATTCCTTTGTTCAGAGGTTAAAATAGGACGTTTTGTTGTTTGAGCAAGGCTTGGAAAGAATCTGGTGAAGTATCAAATAATCCCAAAAATTTTTCCAGTTGTTTTATAGTTTCTACTGTAGATTATTTTTTGTAATAGTTTGCATTCTTGATGCATTTGTCACTATGTCATCTCTAATGATTGCACAGTCAATATAGTCTATCTTAATTTGCAGCTGGCTTATGGAATTTTACAAATTTCATCTGTAATTTCTAAAAATCTGTCATATTTTCAGTGAGTTAGTACCATCTCTTAGACCAGTAACATAATCTCTCAGTACTTAGTCTCTTTATATATTTTACTGTAATTGTGGGTTTTAAATTCTTTTTGTGGTTGTCAACATCTTCCTTATTGCACCACAGAATGTGTTTTGGCTGTGTTCTGTCCTTGAGCTGCTTTGCTTTCCTCAAACTTTTGCTGTTGTAATGTGTCCTATAGCTGATGTCACTTGCAAGTGCAAAATATTTTCCTGACCAATCATTTACCATATATGTTCTGTATTTTCACAGTAGGTCAGACCTCTCAAATTTTGACACCTTAATAGGTGATGCAGGGTCTTATTATTGGGGTGTGTCACATCCCTAAAGTGTGAAAAATAAAAAGTTTTATAGAGAAAAAAAGCAATGAGAATAAAAGTCACATGCTTAAATAATTAAGCCACATGTTTAAAATTATACTAATGTCAGTAATATTGGTGGTTGGTGGTTTTCACAGAAACTAATCTGGAGCAGATACTTCATTGCTAATGACAAGCCCATGACTGCTACTGGTGAAAAGAGACCCCATTCATTCTACAAATAGACTTCAATTTAACTTACAATATAAATAATGTAAACTATAAGAAATAGAACAGAGACTGAAATAGTAATTTAGAATTGACCTTGCAATATAGCTTCAAAATATCTTTGTTATATTTTTTACCATATAAGTACTTAAAATCAGCCACAAGAATAATTAGCATAAAAATATTTCCTTCTAGGATTCTTGTCAATCATGAAGTGTTTATTTTGAAGTGTTCAGAAATGTTTTTTGCAGCACATCAGATTTTTCTTCCATCTGTAGCAAGTCATGATTTGGCAAAACCAGGAGTCTCTTCAATCACAAAATAGTCATAAAAACAAAAATGCAGATAGCATCTTCCAGAGGCTCTCTTCTTGCATTCCTTCAAAAGACTTTTATCCCAGTATCTATTCAGTCCTCAAGAGATTTAAGGGAATTATTTTGTGGTCTAATGCAGCAAACAGCTTATTAATTGATCATGACACTAATTTACTGGTATTTATAACTCTGCCCTGGTAAATGTCATATATTTAGCAAACAACTTGAGGAAGGTGAACAGCCTGACATGTTCTGCCTTTTTCCTTGCATTTCTTTTGGTTCCTGGTACATTCAGTGATACCTTTTGTTTAATAAGTCTTTCTGTTTGTATTTATTGTTATATGTAAGATTTTACTCAGTAACAGGTCTTTAGTTAAATTTGTAAAGTTACATTTTTGACATGAAAGAAATAAAATTTTATGCTGAGTTAAGTACTATATATTATTAGCACTGGAGCATCAGCTTTGGATAGTCTTTTATTTTTACTTAATTTAATATATAAATTACAATATATTCCTATCCTTGTTCCTATCCATTGTTCCTATCCTATATCCATTATAATTTGACATTTAGTGTTAGCTGCCTATCTTACCACCAATAACACATCTGAACCTGTACTCATTAATCCAATTACTGAAAAGATTGGAGCTCTTGCCTGAATCTCCTTCTTTCTAGGGAAAGCAGACATGTCACAAGACAGGATAGATAACAATTATCAAAGCCTTTCAGAAACTCACATACTTGCATATACTCTCCCTAAATGTGTTTCCTTGCAGTGTGGCCCTGGGGGTAAAAATCCCCAGGTCATTATCTCACTTATTTTTCTGGGGGAAAAATGATGATTAAGTAAAAATTTCTAATAAAAATAATTTCACTGTGTTCAATTTACTATCTTCACACTGCTGCTATTTTGCTTCATTGAAAAACCTTTCTCATTTACAATAAATTTTGAACAATGTTTCCAAGTTTCAAGTTGCATTCTGTTGCCACATATAATTTTATTTAAATCACAGAATATTCTGAGTTTAACCCACAAGAGTCTTTGAGTCCAACTGTTTAGTGAATGGGAGTTGAACTCTGTAAGTACTTATTTAGTCTTTCCCCTATGCATTACATTTATATGAAATGAGGCCTAAAATTAATTGTACTTTTTCCATATTTACCACAGTAGAATCTGGCTTGAGCCCTTATTAATGTTAGAAATTTCAATTCTGTGTTTTAGTAACTTTTTATTTCTGGAAGTGCAAGACATAAGTGACACCAGATAAAGACATCCAAGACTCCCTTTTTTTCTAGTTTTCCTACTGTGCCCAAATTTTAAAGACATATCTTTATAAAGACACTCTTTGTCTCAGTCAGAAGAAGAAGAAAGAATACTTTATAGCAAGATATGAAAAAAAATCCGTTATTTTCAAGAATAAAAATTTTTTGGTGACTTTCCAGCTGTGCTGAACTGAACTTATATAGGTCAAATTAATTTGAAGTAGATGAACACTAGTATATTGGGCTACATTTAAGAAACTGATGTTTTTCCACTTCAGAGGCTAATGAATTTCTTGTTATTTACTTTCATTTATCATACTAAAACATAAAGATACAACATAGCAAATTTATTAGTTTTGAGCACCAAATCACTTCACAGAAACAGATGATCTTGTCGGCTGCTGTAGTAGAAACAGAGTAAGTGGAGGGGAAAAAATGCAGAGCTATTTTCTATATGGGCTATTAATAAAACTCTTTCTTGCACTATAGTGACTCTTGTGTGTATCTCTTCTTCTAAAACAGCACACAATTCTTCTCTGTGGTTGTCTGGGAGGGAGTGAGAGCACATTGGTGATAATTGGTCTCTGTCATGGTTTGAACCTGGCACAATACCAGTGACCCCATGAAAATACTTCTTCCCTGTATCTACTGTGAGATGTGATCAGAGGAAGAGCAGAGCAGGCTCCAGCTTAAGAATGAAAGGAAAAAACTTTATTAACCTAAGACTATAAGAGAAACACACAGAACACAGGATGAAAACCTTCCAAATTTCCTCCTCCTCCCCCCACCAAATTTCCAATTCAGTTACCACCCCTCAGATCACCCACTCTCAGTCCATCACCACCCTTTAGATAATCAACTCTCAGTTCCTCGAGGAGAGGAGTCCCTCTTGCACCACAGACTTCCCCAGGAAACATTCGAAACTTCTCGTGTTTCCGTGTCACATGTGGCACCGCCCGGAGAACATTTGCCATCGTGACCCCTTCCTTCCATGCCCAGTGCTCTCACCACTGTGCATGGACCAGAGCTGCTTCTAGGGTTTTTCCCTTTAAGGATGCTTTGTCCAGTTCCAAAAAGAGCACAGTCTCTCTCCCTTTGGGACACCTGTCCCCCCCAGATTTCACCCCCTGGGGCCGAGGGGTCTCCTGAACAGAGATCATCTTCCTCTTCTTCTGCTTCCCTGAAGACGGAGGGCATCCACCCTCCTCACCCGTCGTCTCTGTTCATACACCTTCACATCACTGCACTCTCCTGGCTCTGAGCCATTCCTCCCCCTAGAATGCAGTCTCTGTGTCACAGGAACACAAGTGGTTCTGCCCATGGCTATACAAGAAAAGTCCAGCCAAAGGCCACTCCATCATCTCCTCCCACCTAGGATTCTTCTCAGCTTCTCTCAAACATCTTTCACTTGCCCATTCCCTGCTATCCCAAACTCTATCTTTCATTCAACTCCAGGAGGAATCAGCATTTGCAAGGTTTCCATCATCCACAAGAAGGGTTAAAAGTCCCAGGCTCTGCCGGTTTGGTTCATGAACTCCCACGGCTGGCTGCCTGCCGGGCACCCCCCTTCTCCTTCCCGCCGGCCGCCCGAAGCCTCGCTGTGCTCCTCCTCCCTTCTGGCCCAGGCCTGGCCGACCTCCCTCCGGCCGCATGGCTCCCCTCCCCCGCCCAGCTCGGAGCCGGGCAGGCGAGGTCAGCGCTCTTTCACGAACCGGAACCCAAGAGAGCTCCCCCTGGGAGTTCACAGCTTTTAACCCCCTGTGTTCTCAGAGGTGTATCCATGCCCTCAGTGGACAAACCAGGTGCCAATATTACAATCTGAACACCTATTGGTTTGACCACACCATCCCAAAAAAACTCATTTCCTCTCAAACCACGACACTCTCCCAAGGTTTTTTTGTGCTTTCATAGAATCATAGAATAGTTTTGGTTGGAAGGAACCTGAAAGGTCTTTTGGTTTCACCCCTCCCTGCCTGGCAGGGATGCCTTCCATTAGATCAAGTTTGGTGGTATTGTGTAGTAGCACTGGGCCTTCAGAAGTATGAAGGCTGCAATGCTATCACCTGACTGGTGGAATTCGTACCATATAACCTTTATTCCTATTTACTTTATGTAAAAATACTTCTACAAATATTTTCAAAGTTGTTCCATTCTTCCACATAAGCATCAGTTCTCTGAAAATCCCTCTGATACCTATGCCTTCAGAGAGATCACAAAGAACAGAATGGAAAGCAATTTTTATTTTTCATCCTTCTGTGCACTAGTCTGAAAGCAAATGAGTGGGAGATTCCAAGTCAGAAATACAATTTAAGATGAAAATTAAAACAAATGCAATAATATAGAAACGCTGACAGAGTCAGAGTACAACCTGACACGCTGTGGGTCAGGGTGTTGGTAGCAGTCCCATTAAATGGGGGCTGCAGCCCTCCTGCAGAGACAGGTGCGGTTCTGTTGGAGCAGTGATCCTGTAGAAGGGTTTGATCTTCCTCTGAAGGTCCACTGTTGGTTTTGTAGCTCTTGTCCTCTGGGAATGCAGTGGGAAAAGGCTGCCTGTGGTGTTCCAGATCTCAGATTATATCCAGGTAGGAATGCTTTGGCTCCTCCCCCTGGGCGGAGCATCTCACAATGGATGATGGAATTTTATCAGCCATGCAGTGACACTCAATGGCCCATTAACAGAAGATATCCCCCAGATTTATCAGGTCTAAGTCATGAAGGAGATAAAGAACACTGCTCCACCTGGTTTTAATAGCTTATGAAGATGGTGATAGAATACAAACTTTTGGGTACATCTTACAATGTAACCTAAGACATTCTTTAACACCTTTAATTCTGTAATACCCCTCCTATTCCAGAGACTTTATTTGGTTTTATTTTAATTTTTTTCGCTTTGGTTTTAAAATCTTTCTCTGTTCCTGGTGAGGTGGCAATGTTCGTATTCTTTTGAATACACCTACAACTTGTTCTTTCAACCATTTCTTATATATCAAGTATGTTGGTCTCATACCCGAACGAAATAGTAGATGGCAGATGATTGATATGTATTTAATTTCCATAAAATGATATTGCCCTGTAATTAGCCTTATAAAATGTCCTATGCTTTCAGAGGTTAGTCCTTCTAAGACCTGTATGTTATACACCTTAGTAACTTTTTATGTTTGGCTAAAATCTATTTCTAGTATCTGAAAAAAGGCCAGTTTATTTTAAAGTAATTTTATTTTGAATTTTAACATTGTGGTTTTTCTGTCATTTTATTTTATTGTGATGGCAAGTGTGATGGGGTGAGCTGTCTTTGCACAGGGGATATGAAGCACAGGTAATCTATTTGATTTAGCTGTGATTACACTGGTCATAGTGGAACAAGGACTTTAGCCCAAGATCTTCAGAATATCTGTCTACAACTTTTCCACAACGAGTCATTTATTCCAAAAATTGTACTTTTGTTCTGAAGAGATGAACAAGTACTTACTTACACTTACTTTCATTTATCGACATTTATACCAAATTTTAAAATATTTGATTAAAGTATATAGTTGTCTTTGATATAAAGGATATTAACAGGGAACAACTGAAATTTAGGTTATCCTTGATTATGCAGTATTATAGAGATTTACAGTTTTCAACATAGTTTAGCAGTCTTTATTTTAAGCATTTAAAAGTCAAATCATTATTCACTTTTTATTAACTGAAGTACATGTAGGACCACTGTAGGTAATCTGCTACTGGGACTGTCAAAGTAGAATTAATACTGGATATACTTGTGTTTATTTTCCATAGGTCATTAGGATTATATGTTTTTCATTTTCTTTGTGTTTTCTAAATGTTATTAGAAATAATTTTTTGCATTGAATATAATAAAATTAGTATTTTATTGTCTAATTAATTTTGTTAATAATTGTGTTCTTAATTATTTGATAATTTTATTTTTTAATTTATAATTAAATTGTCTATAATAAAAATCCCCCTTTTTCTGAGCCAGTAACTCTCAGTCCTTCAGATACCTGAATGCCCACCTGTATGCTTGTGATTAGCTCTAATATGGTCAATTAATTCATAAATTAAAAATCAGCATGTTTGCAAAACATGTTATGCCTTGTTATTTCAGGGCATCTTACACATAGTCAAATGTATCTGTGCAGGGGAAATGGAGTGACCTTACTCCACAACAGGTCTGAACAACTGCTCCCATCTGATTGAATTCTACATCATGGTTTTTAACTGCTTCACACAGCTAACAATTGTAAGTTATGATAAAACACTAGAAATGGCTGGTTGCTGAGGACAGCTGACTGTCACACATGACAGCCACTTTGGTGGCAATGCAGGCAGGCTGACGTCGATGAGTAAGGTGAATGTCAGTCTCATAAATCTGGGCCGCTTTGAAAAACAGAATTAATGGGTTTTTATTACTTCTGTGTGTTTTCATTTTTCCTTACCCTGATCCTAAGTGTCTGATCACTGCGATTCTTATGTGAACATGCAGTAGATTATTTTTCACTACTATTCCTAGTCAAGACTTTTCCCCAGCAGCACCAAATGGCTGGCACACCTGGAAAAGCTATCAGCAGATTCAGCAGGATACTCCAAATATTTTAGTTTTCTTCATTTTGGCTTGTTTCCCATTAGTAAATTATAGTCCTTTTCCCTTCCAAGTAAATGACCTTTTAAGAACAAAATTTCTATGCTATAATATGACTGAAATTTGACCTGCAGGGTCTACCTCTCTAAAGAAAACTTAGCCCCTTAAGTGTTTTATTCTGAAAATAGTTTTTCTAGAGTGGAAAAATTCTAAATGGAAATACGACAAAACCAAATGGTGCTAAGGAGGGAGCTCCATTCTGCACGGGTCTGTATGAAAAAAACATAAATGAGAAATATTTTAAAAAGTAAAGTTTTGAGTGAAAAAGGATGGAGCAATTTTTTTTTCCTGTCCTGTCTATCAAAAGCTTGCAAATTGTAAGACCAGTATTTTATTTGTTTCTCCAATTTTGTGTAGGTTTATCAGGAATCTTGTTTCTGGTGTACAAACTTCAGGTGATTCAGAAGTAAAACTGAATTTTGAATGACTGCTCACAAATACGTGTTTATGACGGGTAGGTGGGTATCTTTACTTAAAGAACAGTAGCTGGACTTTGAATTGAAAAATCTCTTCCCCAACAATCTGCTTTTGAGGTGCTGAATATCACAGTACATTTTTCCTCCTTATGCTCCTGAAATCCCTATTAAGGGTGACTCCAGGTGTGTAACAGAGCACAGGATGCAAGTTTGGAAAGATGCCACATTCTTGAAGTTACTTGAATTCTTATTTAAGGGATTGTGGAACTGGTTGGTGTCACTAGAATTCCACAACAATTACTCAACTTGTTCTTTTGTTAACTACTGAAACACTAAATCTCTTTCAGGACAGACAGATATACCCTGTTCTTTGTCTTTGAGTTTACTAGCTTTGAAATGTTCAGGAGTAAAAACCTGTGCAGTGACATACAGCCCATCAGGAAGCTTCAATGCAGGAAAAGGATGTTTCTTGTTAGCTTTTAATATCTAAATTTTGTTACAAGTTAAATGTCCAAAATCATGAGAATATGAGGTCAGTACCATATCTTTCTTTGCATATTGATATCTAAAGATGGTTAAGATAAAAAAGCTCATGATATTTTTTATCCATGATATTACAAAAATAAACTTCAATCAGTTTTCAAAGTTCCTGTAGACTGAACATTTTCTAAAATTGAAAATGTACAATTCATGTACCTCTATGTTAATTTATTTTATACTAAAAAATTAAAATTCTTTTGTAGTCTGAAGGTTCTCAACCCAGCAAAGTTGATGGGATGACAGTGTCTCTCAGAGATAATGTAAGAAAAGAGTGGGTAAAACCTTGACTTACAGTTCTTCTGGGAGACAAGTGTCACTTTTCTGTGTGCTAAAATTGCATCTGTAAAAACACTCTTCCAGCTAACACAGCCTAATAGATTGGAAGAAAAGAACAAAAGTAGAACTGCCTGGTGGAGATTTTTTTGTTAGAGCTATTAAAAATTTTTAAAAAACCACAAAAATCCATATAACAACTGAATAGCTCATTCTTTTCTTAACCACTAAGTATTTGGAATATTGAGACAGACTGAGTCATAAAACATAAGGCTAGAAAAGAGTAAAAAAAGTTCCAGAGAGCTGCTTTCCTTTCCCATTATTACATGTTCTTTTACACTTACAAGAGTTTCTGGCTTTATTGGCCCTTGAGCACTGAGCTACTCCCTGGAGCTGGTCTGATCAATGACAGCAAAGAGTCACTTATAGATAATCCTCATCTTGGATGCTGATGACAGCCAGACATACCCAGCCAGAGTCCTCTCTGTCTGGGTGATCTTGTTCAGAGAGGCTCCTTATGAGTAGGAACTGAGTTATTTTTTTAGTACCTTTTGGTGTAGAGACGTCTGAGATGTCAAATAGTTATCTAAGTTTCTTTGCCCTGCCAGCTGCTCCCCATCAAGGAGGTTTTGGCTGAGCTTATCAGGGATGTCTCTGGGCTTCCTCTAAGTCTCTGTCACCAGGTTTACTGGCTTGCCTTTGCTGAGGTTCTGTCAGAAAATCAAGTCCAGATGGTCAGCCAAAAAAGTAAAATGAGTCATAAAAGGTCCCAGGTGTTCTTCTGGCAATGACTGCTATTGTCCTGTTAGCTTCAAGTTTTGGGTGTCTGTCCCGGTGGCAGCTAAGTCTAAGAGAAGTTCTCCAGCTTGTAGGAAGTTAAATGAATTTAAGTTTGCAAGAGGAAAAGTCAATGTTTGATGCTAAAAAGAAAGGGATGAAAAAAAACCTGCACAAACCAACACCTCCGTACAGAAAGTCAAGAAGATTCAATCAGCATGAGTGAACAATACTCAGGGGGTTCATGGAATTCAGTGATTAGGGGGGTCAGACAAATTCTTGGCCATGTATTCAAAGAGGATTCCAGAAGTACTACCATATCCTACAATTTCAGTCAGGTCCTGCAAAATATGAACTCTGGACTAAGACCAAGAAATGCTAAGGTTGAATTTTTTTTTGGGACTGAATTTCCAGGAAGCTAAGTTAAGCTAACTAAGGTCCAGTCTTGATTCAGAGAATTAGTGAGAGGGTCCAGACTGGAAAACAAGGATTATTTTATAGCTAGATTTACGAAGTGAGCTTTAGGCATTTTAAGATTTGTTGCTACTTGTAGTCCCCTAAGAACAATTAGAAGGACTAGGTCACCATGCTAAAGCTAGCTTCTGGGTCAGTGTTCATGTCCTCATCCAGGAGAGGATTTATGATGGCAAAGGAAGCAAAATTCAGTTCTAGGCATGGCAGGATTTTTTTGCATTGTGATTAAAATATTTAATGAGTTGGCATCGCTTTGCTCATTTCTGTATCCAACTCCAACTGAACGGCTGAGGAAGAACTTATTTGGGTGTTGGTGTTATTTCCTGTAGGAGCTGCTGCTGAATTTAGTGGTGCTGAGTCCTGACACTGACTGCAGACTTCCATCTTCCATGGCTGGATCCTCTTTCTAAGTTAACTTCTATTATGAATGTGAAAAGTTTTGTCAGACAGGTAAATGTTAAGCTTTTTTTTTTTTAGGTTGAGATAAGGAAATGAATTTAAAATATTTTTACTTTCTACAATATGAATGGGGTAAGGTTTCTAGCCTTTCAAAAATTAAAAACTAGTTGTAACACAAATTTTCCTGCCAGTAACTTAACTGACATGTTCTGAACTACAATTTTGTGATGATTTTTCTTATTATAAAAATAAATTAGTCTCTCTGGATGTCAATGTCTTTCAAACTCAACTTTTTAACAGGCTTAAAATATGCAAGAAGTATTTCTTTAAAGACTTTATTTGCATAATTCGTATTCATTATTCTACAGCAAATGTTTCTTTCAACAAAAAAAGGATGAAGAGTATGTTTAGAAATTATGACTAAGTTTAACAAATTTAAATATAGATGTGGCCAAATGTGCTCTTAAACTTCAGGAGCTTCTGAATGTGAAATGGATTAAATTCCTGGCACATTTTCATACCCATTGAATTACTACATAACTGTTTAAATCTTGGATTTCTTTTTTCTCAAGAAGAAAGAAAAAGCTCTTGTAGTGAAAGATTGGTTTGGAACTTCAAGTGGAGCCTGAAAATGAAATTTCTTGCTCTATGCAGAAAAGCCCATATTTTGTCTGAATTGTTTTACCTTCCCTTCATAATTCTGTTCCTAAATCTCCTTTTCTCAGTACTTCCATCCAGTATTATTGTATCATAATAGAAATGCACTCTTTTTTCATACATATCCACATCTCTAGTTCTATAGAGAAGACTGTAATCACAGTTCTACATAGAAACCCTTTAATTCTACACCATTTTCTTAAAGCCTTAAACTTTTTAAGATCTTTTAATGAAGTCTTGTACTGCTTGAGAGTCTAACGTGGAATAGCAGCTTGCAAACTCCTGGGCTGGCCTGTTAGAAATGCATGGTTTGTTTTTCCTTGTTTACTAAAGCTTCCACTTCTGAGAACTCAAAACAGTTAATGAATAGGTTTTGCTAAATAATGTTCTCAAAACAATAATCACAAAAATATTCTAGAAATGTTAATATGTTTCTTTCATCACTTTAGTGATTTCTTATTTGGTGCATCATTTTAACTGAACCAATGTTCTAAGAAATTGTACTATGCTTTATATTAGAAACACAAAAATTTTGCTCTACTTTTGAGAGTTAGAAGAGGATGGAAGAAATTGGGAAAGGTCAATTTCAAGGTAGACCTTTCTAAATAACATAGAGTATCCTCACTGTCATAGTTCATACCTCAAATCTTTATAGAGATTAAAAAAAGAAATAAATTGGCAATTCAACTCTGTCCAAGTACCACTAAATATACAGTCTTTTTTTAGGTACCTCTTAGAATGCTCTTAATTTTCATTTATATCCAGTTTGGCTGTGTAGACCACAAAAGCCACTAATTTAATAATAAGTAGAGATGTAGTAATGTTCCTGAGACCAATACAAAGGCAAGGTAGCTGTTTATAATTAATGTGGGGAAATTTTTGTAGTATGACCTAGGACAGATGGTCAGTGCACCTGTTGGCTTTGACAATAAAAACAGAGTCAAAATTATCTCACTTGTTTATATTTTTTATTTTTTGTAACTCAGTGCAACATATCACATTAGTAACAGGTTAATATAGAAGGAAAGATTTTTTTCTGACTACTTCTCAAGTCAAAATTAATGCTTAATTTAAATGGAATTTTGATAATAATAACAAAAAAAATTAGTGTTATTATGTTTAATGTCATATATTTTCCTGTGTATGACTCTTATCCTACACTAAAGACTTTCATTTATTATTAGAAGTGATTTTTAATAGATTAGGTAGATAAATGTAAATGCATCTTAATCCTGTTCTTCTGTGTTGGCTCAGTGAATTTAGCATTTTTTCAAAACTTAAAAGCATTTTTTTCATTTACTCCTCTTTTTTCCTAAATAGATGCTGTCCCACTCAAGTCTACTTCATTTTTTGGTATGAATTTCATCTTGTGGTATCAGAGAAGCAAAATCTGAAAATATCTTGAACCCATGGGTTGTTGAAAAAAGGGAACTTCTTTTCCCATTTGTAGTTTGTCCTCATCAAAGACCTTTTCCACAGAATCAGATGCCTCTGGCTTTCCCAATCCATTCATGTGCATTTTGACCTTGTCACCAAAAAACAGTCTGGTATTGGCCTGGGAAAACTAGAATTTTATTGGATACTAGAAAGTGAAGGGATTTTATAATGGTATCCTGGTATGCATGTATACACATATGTGAAAGATTAAAAAAAAAAAGTATGTGTAATGTGGAAAATACAGTTTTACAAACATATTAAGTAGGTATTTAACACTGACTCATGGCAGTCAGATTTTAGCAAATGTTAATTCAGTTTCTTTTCCTGATGATAGAATAAATCTTTTTAAAGGTCTTTAAGGACTGCAAAATATGAAGTAGAATGCTTACAAAAATGAGAATTTAATAATACCTGCCTGACAGAAAAAACCAAAAGCATTCCAATTTTTATTTTGCAATTGTTCATGACTTTTATTTATTGGTTTTTGGTAGCTTTTTTTCACTAAAAATCCATTCAAGTTGAGGGTGTCAAGTTGTTTTTCTCAAGAAATTTTAAGAAAATAGCAAAGAACAGGATTGTAGAAACAGGTTGGTTTTTTTGGCCTTTTTTTTTTCTCTTGCTTTCTAATAAAAATCCTGCAGCTGCTTTTATAGCAGAAAAACCCCAAATGTTGAGGCACTAGGAATGCCAATTTTGAGGCCCAGCAATAAAAATAAAAATCAGTGCAGGACACTTGTCTCTTGCTCTACTACTAGCAGCAGATGTCTCTACTTGGATTTATGAATTTGAATAAACTGTGAATTTGCATATGGATTTTTTTTTTTTTATGCTGAAAGGAAAAAACACATTAAGTAATTTTTACAGCCTCTGACAGGAAAATGAAGACATCAGAGCTTTCAGAGGTTCCATGTGGACATATGGAACAAGTGAGTAGTTCATAATGCAAATGAAGATAACAGTGTGGTTTTGTGGTGTTCAGCTATAGGCAGTGTATATCATCTGCATTCATTAAAGTTCAGGGCATCTGTAGCTATTTGAAAATAAAATGTAATTTTCTGGATGAAATGTATTTTGGAAGGGAACACCCCCAAAAAAAAGGAACATTAGAAAAGTCTTCTAGTTGCTCTGCCTTTTCCACTCTTCCAGACAAGGGATGTTGTTTGTCTAGGTTAATTTTAATTTTGCCTCTCAGCTTTTTTTCTGGTGCTTGCTCACACTCTCATCTGGTATCCTGGGGATTGGAGACTTACTATCACTGCTTTCTATTTTGCTGATAGATGTCCTTTTATTCAAGCTCAGATTTCTAGTTTAACATGTTGTTGTTGTTGCTGACCCCAGTGATAAATTTTGAGCAATCAGTATTTTCTGTGAAATTATTGACAACAGCATTTTATGTGGACATTATTTTCACAGATTTCTATCTCAAGGAGATGATGGGTAGGAGAGAAAGCGTGCATGATTATCTGCTGTAGAAACACCTAACATATAAGAATTTCCTTAATTATTCTCCTACCAGTTATTTGGTATTTTACCACTTCATTACATTTCATAATACAGCAAAGTATAAAGATCTTTGCATACTTGACAGAGATAGTGCCAGTGGAATTTCTGCTTCATAGTTGCTCCCAATAAATGTATATATCCAACAATGTTTTTATTAAGAAAGAACACTTTCTTCACTGCGAGGTGAAGGGGCATACTTTGTTATAAAGTTGATTTGGACCTTCCCAGCCAGGATGAATTTGTCATTTCCTATGCTCAGTGACTCATTGTATGAGCGAAGTGACCACAGGCTCTGGACTATGTGACTCCTTTGGAATCTACAAGGGCAGTGAATTCCTGGACGACAAATTAGGTTGTACTGGTTTTGGCCACTCAAATTATATTTTGTCCAATTACCAGCCAGACAAACAATTTTTGTTGACTTACACTTGTTCTGGTAATTATTAAAAATGTCTTCATCTTTACAAAATTATTTTCATCAGATAGTAGAGCACTTTTAATTAGTGCCTGCAATGCTATTTCAAATATAAGCATTTCTGAAGTTTATAATATATATGTGTGTGTGTGTGTGAAGTATTGTGAATGCTATGCAAAACCTTCCAAATCTTTAATGTATGATTCAGAGGTCATTATTACAATAAAATGTCCCTGATTTACAAAGTAATATGGGCAGCCTACAGATGAAAATTTCTCGCAAAATTGAGAGAAGCAGTCTGTAGCAAGGTGTCACTGGCTTTTGTTTTGTGAAGCTGAAGACTGCATGATTATGTGGCATGGGACACAGGGAAATCACCCTTCTGATCTATCTTTGTGGTCCAAAGCCACCCATACCATGTAAAGTTCAGCCCAGTAGCACTCAAATACAAGAGAGGTGCAGACACATAGGAGAGAGCTCAGCAAAGGAGCAACTCTCCTACAAAGAAAGGTTGAGAGAGCTGGGACTGCTTAGCCCAGAGGAGAAAATGCTCCAGGAATCTCATCAGTGTGTACAAATCCCTGAAGGGTGCAAAGCAGACAGAGCCAGTGGTGCCCAGCTACAGTGAAAGAGATAACAGGCACAAACTGAGATGTGGCATCGGGTTCCTTTCAAACATCAAAAAGGTGCAACCAAGCTCTGGCACAGAGATAATGTGTAAAGCTCTTTCCTTGAAGATATTAAAAAAACATCTGCATGTGGTCCTGGGCAACAATTTCTGGGGTGATCCCATTTGAGCAGAGGGGGGGGGTTCGATCAGATGACCTCCAAAAATCCCTTCCAAACTCAACCTGCCAGCCTTGGTCCTGTCCTCAAGGCAAAAGTCAGATTTATTTCCTTCTTTGGATTACTTAGGGTCAGCTTCTGCCATATCACATTACACTTTGTTGTATGTGATGTCATTTAAGATCATACAAGTAACCCAGAGTGAAAGCAGGAAATTAAAGGACTTTTTTCACTTTCCCTACAGCAGTGTTTTAAATTGCAAATTTCTGGCTTATTTTTGTATTGGTTTAATTTGCTAGAGAAGCTGTGAAATCACCTTGGCTTGCAGTGCTAGTTTTACTATCCATCTAGTTTTAGTGTATTAAGTTTACTGATATCTCTTCTGCTGATGAAGCCACTGGGTCTGAAACCTATCATATTTATTCATGTTTTATTGTTTTACAAGAATATAAGTCTATGCAAAAGTACGTTCTCAGAAGCTTTGTGTTTAGGGGTTCAGATATTTTAAACCTATCTTTTATCATTTACAAATGTCATAGAAACTTTATGCTAAAATGTTTGATAAGTGAGAGTTAATTTTCACTATATCGGGGTAATTGTAATTCATGTATATATTGGTTTTGATGTGAAAATTAGAGTTGTGAAAATTGAACTGGGGATTACTGACCCCTCCAATAATTGCAGGGCATGATATATTGTATCCCTCAAAGGCACAACAGTTTTTAAAGTTCATGCTATTTTGCAATGACGTGATGCAGGAGCACTTATTTTTATTAACATTCCTGAAAAATGAGTTACATATTAAAACCATGCATCTATAAGAGCTTAATTGTAAGGAGGGGCCAGCTCAATATGCAAAGTTTAATTCCATTTTACTGTAATTGTAAAATTCGAAAACAAATGGTAAATTAAAAAAAAATAGTAAATTGGTTAAAAATACTGTTTTTTGTTTGTGTGAAATGATGTGGTATCTCTCATGCAAATATATGGGAAATCTTTACAGGACCATTTTTGAACATAGTTACAAAGAGTGGAGGATTAACTTCTCTTAATTTGATTTGCTACTTAATGATACTTTTGGACAGTGTGGGTCTTTGTTCCCTTCCTCAGGTGTACATTATTTTTGGAAGGCTTCCTTCTGTTCCCATTCCTCTAAATTTGGCCTGCTGCTTTTTCTTCCTTATATGAATTATAAAGCTCTGTGAGGAAATATGTGTTTGCACTTTGCAACTGAAACAGCTCCAATTTCTTTCACTGTGCTGTCTGGAATAAGCTGTCTGTGACATCTCTTTTCAGATTTGTTTTTACAGGGCATCAGATCCAAAGCAGACACACTTCCTTGCCTTGGATATGTGCCAGCTGATAGACTACAATTAGGGAAGATAGGGCTGCTTCTTTTAGCTATGATGGGAAAGTTGAAGAAACTAGATAAACTCACAGCTATCCAGTTTTAGATGGAAAACTTTGTGGTTTTCTGAACCATTGAAAGCAGAAAGCTGAGTGAAAAGTGCTAAATCTTTGTGCATGTGTTGGCTGATTTACCTGCAGCACCACAAAAGAAGGATACAAGGAAGACAGAGCACAACACAAAAACCCTTATCTCACTTTCAAGAGTAACCTGAATTGGGAAACCACAGTTTTGGAGTGTCACTGCTGACTAAGGACCAGCTGGACAAGATTTCTGTTAGAGTATAAGAAGCCATAAGGGTTTTGATCGGCAGCCCTTCCTGTATTAATTAGCTGGAATTTTCAGGGTTCATGATGATTTAGCAGTAAATTGAAAGCAAAAAACTACAATTATTTCTGATTTTTTTTTTTTTGCTGTGAAATCACATACAAATAAAAAGGCAGAAATGTATTAATTATATAGAAATGGGATGTTTCTTTTCTACTTCATATTTTCTTTTTAGGGTGGGGATGAGCCATTTGATTAACGCAAGACACTAGTCCTGATATCACAGTGTCATATATAGAGTTAATAATCTACTAGATCTTTATTTTTTACAGTGTCATTTGTAGTTAGCTTGCTCTGCTCATTGTTCAGAATAATCACAAGCCATGGGATCACAACAGCAGTGTAGAATGTGAGCTGATAATCTGTGCTATGAAACAGGGCTGATAACTTAGGTCCAGAGCCATGACAATGCTGGCACAGCACTCTCCAGCATCTGTCAGGATGGCACATGTTCTAAAGCTGTGAGTAAAGAAAGGAACAATTCTTTAGATTTCAAGTATACAAGAGGAAAAATAGGGGTGGAAGAAGAGGGCAAAACGAGTGACAGGGTAGTTAAAGAGGACAGCAAAGATGCTTGTAGAACCTCTCTTTAGAAGAATAGGAATGAAATATAACACATAGAGAGAGAGCTGGAAAGCCAGACTAAAGTTAAAATCAGGGGGCTGTGCTCTCTGGACCTCTGTGGCCCCCAAGCATTCAGAGATGATTTTGCAAGATGGAGGACATTGCCAAGGAGCTTTCCTGGTTAAGAAAGTTTTGAGGATGAAAGTTTGTGCCGCAAGCAATCAAGCATCCTACTGCTGAAGCTGAAACTCTGGTGGGCTTATAACAGGCAGTGTTAATTTAGCTGAAGAGAAAGAAGAAATGAAATTAGCAACTTGATAGAACTTGATAGTCTTTCATATTTATTCTTTTCCATGTTTGCATAGCCTTTAGTCTCTGGGGACTCCTGAGAACTTAAGAAAGAAGTTTTTGTATGTAAAATACTAGGGTTTTATAATATGAATCAATGACTTTTATACCTTACTTCGTGTCTGTAAGATCGTAGAAAATTTCTTTTATGTCATTACCATTTTAAAAATTGTACAAATGCCCTTAAATATAGAAATGGAAACTTTACTCCAGGCTGCACTCTACATGGAAATACCCTGTTTCTACAGCTATCAGGTTGCTCTCTGTTTGTTTCTTGTATCTAATGAGTATTGCAATTGGGATCAAGTATCTTATTTTGTCAATATTTGTAGTGTGTTTAAATCCACTGAAGATCCTTCCATATGAAATGTAATCCTAAATTTACATTGATCCTTGGCACATTGATGGCTCTAATCAGCTTACTTGTCTAGGTCTCTGATATGAAGTTACTTAAGCAGAAGATTCTGTGAATATATAAAGTAACATTGTGTGGTTATGTTTTCTAGTGCTTATTAAAATGCTTATTTTGACATCCAGAAAATTAAGAAGCATTATTGTGCAAGCGACTTTTGTAAATTGTCCCTAATATTTGGATGATAATGTCTTTGCAGTTCTCGCTACCCTGGTGGATATTTAAAGCACAGAGAATTTGTTGCTGTTTCACAAACGTACAAGAAACAGTAAAGAAAAAATATCTATGCATAAATGGATGGTTTTCAAGAAGGGAAAAATAAGATTGTTCTTTAGCATTTCAGAGGAATTCATCTGTGGTTTATCTGCATTAATCTTGTTTTCTTTGACTTTGAAGTTCATGATATTTCTGCTACAGGTTTTTACTTACATAATTCCTTTCATCTAAGTAAATCATTTTTTTAGGGGGGTTGTAAACTGAGTAAAAATATAATTCATCTTGCTTAGAGACATTTAAAAAAATACATCCAATTCAGTAGCAGGTATCCTTTCTTCCAATTTGTAATCCATAGGCTTCTCTTTATTTAAAAGGTGAAACTTTGTCCATTTTCAAGTAATCTTCAAGGGTAAGAATCCATCACATTTGTATTTCAGCATTTATTATGACTGATATAAGCATGTTCTTTAAAAGAAACAAAATAATATTTTTAAAGAAAATATTGTTTTCCTTTATAAAACAAGAAATTTAGCACAGCTGATTCAAGGTTAAGAAAAATTACTGTGCAAGAGAACAGTGAATTGGAACACTGATTTCTGAAGACTTCTCAGGATTTTGCATTTAGTTAAAAATATAAAATTCACAGAATATTTGATAAAAGTTTCCTGTAAGTTCATACTGGCTCAGGTATAACATTCCTCCAAACAGATCTATAAAGAATAACATTTTTGAAGGCTGGAAATATTCTTGATGAAAATCAATTAAATTGTTTCTATTGGCAGCATATTTAATACAACATATTTTTCTGATTTCTGTTTAAAATTAGTATCAATTAAATATATTCTTATCCATGTTGACATTTTATAAATATATTTTATCAAGTCATCCTAACTTTCCAAAGAGATTTATTATGTTTTATCAAATATCTCAACAAGTTCTTCAGAAATCTTTTAATAATATTCCAGTAATGAGAAACTTCAATATGATTCTCTAGTGCATTCAGAGAATGATAGAGTATTTAATCTTAAATTGGTAAAAAAGATATAGAATGATAGACAGAGCTTTGATCCTTTAATACTGCTGAGATATGCACATTAGAGGAAACCCTGGAAATCTTTCTGTGCTCTGATTTTATTGTATTTATATGCCCACAGCTAACTTTAAGCTTTCAGTGTGTCCTTTTCCCACCATTTCAGTCAGAAGGATATGAGATTTAAAATTAAAATTAGAAAAAAGTTAGTAATTTGATTTGAGGCAGTTGACTGACAAAACTAATTAACAAGTTAAAGACAGTCTTCAAGGGGGAAAGCTCTAAAACTTGAGAGAAAGAAAAAAAAGAAGAGTTCCTCTGAATCCTAGCACTGTCACAAGAGCACTAATATGTCAGATATAAATTCTGAATAATGTTTTCTATTTAAAATTGTACTCCTATCAGAATTTAATTGTAAAAGCAATATATGTAAATAGCCTTTTATAAAAAGTAATATTTAGAACACACAAAGCTTTAATGAGTTTCCTGTCTCCTAAGATCTAATTAACAACTTGACAAAATGCCCTCTCTCTAAATCCATTAAGAAAAGAGAAGTCTGTTTTGCTTGCTCTCATCCCATCAATGACTAATGAAATTAATATTTTACTATTTCTTGAAGATATTTTCAGATGTCTATAGAACATCCTTTAAATCTTTATTTCTATGGGGAAGAAGATACGTAGCATTCCATATCTCTAAAATTATTTCTGACAAAATGTAGAGGTTTGTGGTCCTACAAGTGAGACAAAGGCCATGCTACAGAACAGAATCAGACTGACTGTTTGAAGCTAGCAATATATGAGATCCTTTTCTTCCACATACTGTTTCTGTAATTCATGTTTCTGGACTATTAGAAAATAATAACATTTTGTAAGAAGGAAAACATATATTCATCCAGTGACCTGGCAAAACCAGGCATACAATGTCAATCTCCTGTCTCAGGTATCCCTGCTGCTGTTGTCTCCTAAGTTAGCAGCCAAGGAAAAATACATTTCAGGAGGTGTAGGCTAACATCCACAAAATCAAAAATATGGAGGTCATAAACTTAGTTGCATCTTCACCAGTATCTTGAACAAGTATTCTTAGCTGTCCACTGACATAACTGGACACTTACAGATCAAGGATATATTTTAGCTGCAGGATTCTTAATAATGCATTTCTCTAAATATTTCCCTTCCAAACTCAAAAGTAAAATTTATTTTTCTCTTCTCTGAAATGTACCCTGGTTCCAGAAGAAGAGAATTGTGGTAGTGCATTACAAAAAGTACTGTTTGTTTAAAATTATTTCTTTGAAATAGTGATTAGCCGGACAATAGAATAAGGCTAGGAATTAGGAAAACAAAGAATAATAAGAATAAAGAAAACAAAGGCTCAACTGGCAACTTGTTTACAGTCATATTTCAGAATCTCAAGACCTGTCAGACACTTCCTATCTGTCCAGGAATAAGTGCATCCCAGGTAGCTTTTAATTGGCTCCTGAAAATATTTTAAATTTTAAAATGTTTGGATTCTTGGACCTTAAGTGTCCTTTCCAACATAAATGATTCTGTGCAAAGACCTATACAGTTAAAGAACATGCTTTTAACTCAACAAAAGGAATGTCACAATGTTCCGTGGGGTCATTGGTGGGAGACAGGAATGACACAAACTCTCAGAGATCCGTGTGACAGCAGTGTAGGTTTATTATGGAGTCCTGCTTCTATAGGGGGTTTGAAACTCCTGGGTTAAAACAGCTGAGGGGTTGGGATCTCTCTGCCCTGATCTCTGGCCAGTGGTGTGCCTGCATCTGAGCTTGAACAGGCTTGGCTGAGGGTCCCCTCTATGGGTTTGAATCCAACCCAGTGGGGACTTGTTCCTGGGACATCATCACAAAGGTGAGTGATCCTAAGGCCACAGTAAAATGATGTGGTTTGCAATATTGTGTGTGTCTTGTGCTGTGGGGAAAAACAGATGTTTAGATTAAGAATTCTGTTCTCACTCTGGAAAACAATAAACAGCCACGTGCACGCTCCCAAATGCATTGCTTCAGTTTTATGGCACACTACCACTGGATGCTCAAGCTATGGAGGAACAGAAAATGTGATGGACAACAAGGGAATGAGCAATTTAGTTTTGAAATGAAGTTATTAATATGGATGAATAAAAAATCCAGTTTGGATGAAATAACTATATTTAATCATTTATTATGTGTCAAAAATTGGGGAACAATAATAACTAATTTTTCTTAAAAAGATAACAAATTGAAGTAATGGGCACATTATAGAGGTGTATATTTGACTAAAATAACAAATATATAGTTGACTAAAATAACAAAAATCACTGTGTCCAAGGCAACAAAGTGGCTAATAAATTGGAATAATTTTAGTATAGAGTATTCACTTTACTCCCTATTTCTAGCAAGATTAAATAACATCAACTATGTAACATAAAAGCTCAACATCTTTCCAGTTGGATTTATTAACACAATAAAGACAGTTTTTTTGGGGC
Organism: Leucosticte australis; assembly: GCA_025504685.1. Classification (NCBI taxonomy): domain Eukaryota; kingdom Metazoa; phylum Chordata; class Aves; order Passeriformes; family Fringillidae; genus Leucosticte; species Leucosticte australis. The sequence continues at coordinate 62,582,374 of JANIJU010003062.1, forward strand.
TGGAATCACTTAATAGCTGCATTTACAACTACTGTGAACTTTTTTCATAAATGAAAATTGATACTACTGCTTTAGCTCACCCATTTATTTTATGTTATGATGCTTCCTGAGGAGAGACTGCTTATTTCAAACCTGCTGGGATACAAGGAGGGAACAGGGGCAGAGAAATATGGACAAATCATATAAGTTATGAATTTTTGTTAATTGCTCAGCATGACCATGTAATGCTATTTTTAAATAATGCTCTGGAAGCATCAAAAGAAAACTGATATTAAAAGACAGAGAATTGATGATATTAGTAACTGTAGAGAATTGCAACTTAGAAATGAGCCAGTTTAAATTTAAAGATTTACAGTAATGACAGAAAGACTGTGTCTACCTTAATGTTACTGAGATTTAGGCAGCTTTTGTTAATTAAAAAAAAGTGTTCAAAGGTTGCAGAACGACCGGGTTTGCTAGTTTGGGATATACTGTCCCTTTCAGAGTGATTTTCTTGTGTCCTTTCTAGTAGCTGTATGGAAGGGATTCCTCAGAACTTAGTGGAAACCTCTGGGCAGATCTCTGTGCGTCTGCAGACATTTTGAAGTGTTGGCAACATTTTTTTTTTGCAATAGCAAATTGGCAAAGGTATTTACTTGGAATCCATAGCCACCTAAAAGGTTTGTTTTCTATTTCCCCCTTCTGTGTTCAGATTGCCCATCAGCATCAATATATGCAAGAAAGAGGATTTTTGAATTTAGAAAAGCTGACTGTATTACAAATTTTGTAAAAAGATTTGGATTAGCCTATCATAAAAAGTGCCTTTCAGAGCGAAATTTAACAAAATTTATTTGACATACACCTATTGATATCCTGTCTGAACAGAAGGGATCAAGAAATTCTTTAGGGTTTTGTTCTTTGCTCCTAATAAATTTGGATAATATGTAACCTTGAGGATTCCACCACCTCCTAGAATACTTTAAGTTTCTGGAGAAATTTGTAAGTGATGCCAAGCACATTGAGAGGAGGTGATTTCCTTTTCAGTAAAAATCCTGCATTGTTCATGGGTCATGTCCACCATCAGTCAGACAAATTATTTTAGATTACTGATTAATTTTATGAGAGATCCAAATTACCAACAATTTAGAATAGTGGTTTCCCCTTGTAGGAAAGAGAAAACTTCTAAAGGCACAGAGGCAAAAAAGATGACATAACACTCCTGGGGGATTAAGAAACTATGATTAGCACAGAGATGTAGGAGGGCTGAAAATCCAAAGATGCCTTTGCTGAAAACATGTGCTTAAGGACTCACTAAATGTTCTCTAACTGTGAATCTAAAAGCCCTAAAGCAATGTCTGCATTTTCAGCTGCACCTTTCATTGTTTCAATTTATACTATCAATTTATACAGCATGTTGATGAGAGAAATTCTCTGTATTTAGATGTTTGGGGTTTTTTCCTGCATTGTATTTTCACATAAAACTGTGATGCAAAAATAGGGTATCCTGTTGCCACTGTGCCCTTGATACAGATCTCAAATTTACTCCATGTCAAGAGTAATCTTTCACTAATATATAGTTGGTTTTTTGAGAGAAGTGATCTTGATAAACATAGGAGTGGGGAAGGATTAAAATAAATGAACAGAGGAAAAGAATCAAGGAATGTTTAGAGGTTGGAAGGGACTTTAAACATCATCTACTCTTACCCATCAGTGCAAGAGGTAAAAATAAAAGGTGTTTGGTCCACTTCTGGATTTGTCATCAGAGCTGATTCTCCCAGCTCAGGAGCAGGAGAAAGGGTCAGTATAGAAATAGCAGAGCTGTGTAGGGGTGTATCAGCTTAGGTTGGTACTGTGGATGTAAGAAATATTGAAGCCTAATAATCTTGGTATTGGATCAATCCAAAATTACTAGATAGACATGTATTGATATATCACCTGTCAAAAAGTCAGATATTCTTCTCTCTTAATATTCCTGCTAATAAATGCCATGAAATTAAAAACACAGCCCTTGTTCTTAATGGATTATCTATTTCTACTGTATATTTTCATTTTAATGGGAGAAACCCCAAAATTACTACAGTGTCCAAAACTTGCCAATTTATTCTCTTTTATATCTCAGTTAGATTAAGGGGTTTTTTATTTTATATTGACTCAATTGATTGGACTCTTAGAGTTAGCAATGTGTTCAGTAACTTCTGTGGAATGTTTTTTTCAATGAAAAAGTAAAATTTTCTTTTCCATTGGTATTGCTGCTTTCTTTCTGCAGCCGACCCAGTGAAATTGTGGCAGACTCATACTTTAGGTCAATAAAGATTAGCTGTCTCTCCCAGGTGAACTTGGGAGAAAACATGAAAACCTTCGAAGTTTATGGGTACAAAATACATATATCTGGGGAAATGAAGATATTGTGAGCAATAATCATCCTGTTGAAAAGGGATCCTTATTTATGCTCTTATTTCAAAAACAAGTCAAAGAAGAGTTTAACAAATCATAATTTTTTTTGTCTGTGGAGCTTGTTTTAACAAAAACTCCCACCATTCTTTAGTTTCCCACCTACTATATAAACCAAACAGATATTTAATTTCTATGCAATTTAGCTTGGCATTTTCACATTTTAGGCAAGTATTTCTGAGTTTTTCTGTAGGTTCCTACTTAGTTTCTTGTATTCTTTCAGCCATTTTATATGTATCTGTAAGTACCAATTGTTTAAAAGGATCTTTGCACTTATTTGAGAAATCTTACCTGTTAAGAAAATGTTCTTCCAGCTGAAGATGATTATTTCCCTGGATTTCTGGGATATATTGGGGATTTACCACTTGAAATGCACTTTTTTCATTGTATTTCCAAATTTTATTATAGTTTATTTTCTTGCACTCCATAGAATCATAGAACAGCTTCAACTGGAAGGGATCCTAAAGATGATCTGGTTTGAACTCTCCTGCTGTCAGCATTTCTGGCTCCACAAAGCAGTAACTTATCTAGTAACGAAAGTCAAACTGGGGATAATTAGACTTATACTGAAGAACACTGGAAGACCAAATTGTGAGAATATTTGAAAGGGCAATATCACAGCCTTGAGAATTCAGAAACAAAATGTATGGTTGACTTATGAGGAAAAGTGAATCAACACAGGTAAAGGTCTCCAAGAACTTCAACTGTCAGAACATGGAATGCAGACTTCTAGAGCATTCTTGTCTCTTATTTCCACATCAGGGCTATACTTTTGCTTGTCAGCGTCTGCCACCCTAGGGACCTGATTTGGATGGATTTTCATGTTCTGTGTTGTCTGTTAGCAAGCTGAAAAAGAGGAGAAAAGAGGACAGCAAAGATCAGGAGGTAGAGAGGGACTTCAGTGACAGCACAAAAGAGGATTAAAGAGACCTCATTTGCCAGAAATTACAGACCCCTCACTGGAGTTGGTAAAAATGTCTGCATAACTAGATAAATGTTTTCCTTTCACAGGAAAAGGATATTTATATGCATATATATACATGCATACATATATATAAATGTACATACACATCTATATATACACATCCATACATAGAAAGTTCCATTGTGTCCATAGGTGAAAGTAGAGCAGAATGGCTCTACTAGGCTCTTTTAGGTAACTTTTAGGAACAGGGGAACATAACCACAAATTTATACTACTACTTTTATCAATGAATGCAAGAGATAAAAGGAAAAAGAGATGGGTATCTCCCATTTTCATTCTTTCTTAATGAAAGATTTAATTAGCAGCAGCAGCATTGTTGTACAATAAATCAATTAATCTCTCCTGCCCTTTCCCTTGTGAACCTTTTAAAACCTCACAATTAATTAATTGAAATCTTTTGTCACTTAATCATTGCCCTACAACCCTGAATTATCATGTGATGCAATAGAGTAAAATGCCATGTTTTTGATGCACATGGGGTGACCCTTCTAGCTTGAATTAATTTACAGTGGTTTTGCAGAATAATTTATGGCAGACTCTGCTGCTTTTTTTTGAAATTTGAAGGGACCTTCTCTGATATGCTGATACTGATATGCTTGTTGATGAGGAGGATATATCTACATAGGAATGCATCTAATTTATACATGTTCTTTAGTCATAAATATTCACTCATATAATGTGAATTATAATGTAATATATAACACGCAATACAGTTTTTTCCCCATTGTTCATCTTGCAGCAGACATCCTTCACACTTCAGTCCTGCAAATCAGAACACAAACATGTGTGCTGGAAGTGCCCCTATGAAGGAGACAATGACTTGGGACAATTCCTTGACTTTGAAATATAAGAAGAGCTTAGCCATATTTTACCTCATATTTCCCACATATTAGAAATCTTGTGCTTAAATTGAGAGAAAAGTGGAAGAGTCGTCTTAATGCTGCATATTCAGAAGACAATCTGCTTAAAGAATGAAGCAGGGAGTAAGGGGATGAATATTTCACTCTGGTCTACAACAGGGTCCCAGATGTCCTTGAGCTCAGTCCTTGCTTGTTCACTCGATTAGCACATCTCTAAAAATAGGTGAATAAATCATGAAAGTTAATTAGGGTGTGTTGAATATCTGCAGAGAGACACTGGTGTTATTAATAGCTGTCTTTTTATATCTTACCTTTATTCTTATTTATGGGTTAACATGCTAAACATGTAATTTCATGTAATACTCAAGGTGATTTCCACAATTATCAAAGGCCTCTTTGAAACCCTGACATGAGAGAACTGCAGCCAGCTGCTTCCCAAAGGTCAGAAGATGTCTGAATTACTTTTCTGCCATTAAGGTGAATGATTATACTCTCTCTGACGCTTCATGCTTGTATTGATAGGGTTAAATATATTCAAATATAAAATAAAAATTTGGGAATGATTAATACATATTTATACGAAATTCTTATTGTTGGCAAAGTTTGTTTTGCTGGCGCTGTTTGTAAAAGCACAGGTGTGTCATAAAAGATTTCAGCTTGAAATAAATGTGCTCCTTAGCTTCAATTGGGCTGTTCTTTTCTTTTTCTTTTGCCCTTTATGAAGCACATTCCATCTTTAAGAAATTATCTAGTAAAAAATTATCAAGATGTTCCAAAGTATTTAAGTTGCCAAAAAGCAATCCAAAGAACTTTCTGCTCATCTTGGTTCTGGTTGTTGTCTTAAAAGCACAGAACAAATGTTCACTTCAATTTAGTAAATGCACTTTGATTAATATTATATGCTTCATTTTTATATGGAGATTCCAGATTGTGCTCTGAAATCTGCAGTGAGAAGATGCTGTTTGGAAGGCCTCGGAAAAGAAAGAAAAAATTATGTTTTGCTAGCAGAGAACTAAACCAACAGGTGCCACATTGACGCAAGCAGGCACCTGAGCTTTTCTGTGCCAGTTCCAAAGCACATCCTTTCTCTTCAGCATCCTTTCCTCTGCTGGAAGAGAGAGCAAAGGAAAATCTCTTTGACAAAGGTAATTTGACCAACATTACAAAGGCCCTTCCTTCGTATGCTTGTCTGATCTGCAGCCACATCTCCACCAAAAGGATTTGTGCTTTCCCTTGCCCAGACTTCCTCTTCTGAACCACAGAAAACTTGGAAATGAATTTCCTTAGAAAGAGTTTCTAGAAAGAAAAATGTTGAAAGCGACTATCTAAATGTTCATGAAGTAATTGGGTGAAGGAACTCCAGCAGTTCTGTTGCTGTGGCTGGCAGATACAGAGTCTCAGCTTTCATGTGAAAGACAAGATTTAAGCTGAGCTCATCAGGCTGTAAGAAACCTGTTTCCTCCTGGTTTTCAGTGAATCATGATGATGCAGAGCATCTGCAGCTATTCCTAGGACTGCTAAGCTAGAATTTACTTGAAAGGGAATGTGCTAAAGCATAATTTTGTCAATCAAATTATGCACAAGTTTTTTTCTTTATAATGTGATAAAAATGTAACCATTTTGATAAATTTCATCTTCTGCTAGGCAGGTGGCTTTCTCCCTTCAAAACAGGATATAAAAATAAAAAAAATATATAAAAATATGTAAAAAGGGGATTTCTTCAGCTTCGCATACTTATTACAGCACTTCATAATGACATAGGAATTTCTCCATGATAAGAACAAGGCTATAAACATGAAAGTAAATAATTCTAAAATAAAATGTCTTTCAGACTGATAGACTAACTTAAAAGCAGTGCATTAACAAAAAAAATGCTAAATGACTGTTGAATTATTGAGAAATTATATATGTGCAATTAAATACTAATAAAGATTTGCTTCAGAAAGTGACAGGGATTTTTCATTTAAATGTTAGGGTTTTGGTTTTTTTTACCACAAGAAAGTGATGTTAGAACATTAAATATGGAAATGCAGGCTACCACATTTAGGACAACAATTTTAAGGCAATAAATTAAAGTTTCACAGTGTTCTTTTCTGGAGAGCTCACAGCATCTTGCCAGGCATTATCATGGTCAGTGAAAGGAAATTCAAAGGATTATTATGGGGACAACCAAGTCAGAACAATATGGAATATCCTTGAGAGCTGAGAATAAATATGAGGCAGCTGAACCATTAAGCCAGTGTAGGGGGGCTTTGTTTGTTTTATTGTTTTACAGCAAGGTTGTGAGCCTGCTGTTTTCTTTTCTTTGTGGGTTTTTCTTTGAATTAGCCCTGTGTTACAACCACTAAAGACACTGAAATAAAAATGTTGCTTAAGCAGATGTTGCACTAGAAAATGGGTCCAGATCATTAAATGTATTTGTTTCATTTAAATGATTTGCTATAATTTTCAAGAAATTTTTTTTTTAGAAAAACCCATGACTGGTAAAGACACAAGAGTTAAGTCCACCTAAAAAGCAAATATTTCAATTATTAAAATTTGAAGCTGAGAAACTACAGTTGAGAAATGGGATATTCTGTATATATGCAGATATATTTTTTTTGTATTCTATAACAACCAATCTGTATGAAAATTTCTGGGTTTTTGTTGTTTTGGGGTAGGATTTTTTTTTGTTCTTTTTGGTTTTGTTTCTTTTTGCTTTTTTTTGTTTATGTTTTTTAATGGAGAGTAAATGATACATGAAGCTATTGGGGAAAAGGAAGTTCTGCATTGCAGAGGTTTGCTCTCTTGCCTGTTTTCTTTGCAATACTTCTAAGACAAAGAGACCTTTTAAATTTTTTTTTTGGTGAGGCAACTTCCATCACCTCTGTGGATCCTTAATTTTCCTTATTTTACAAGTCTAAAACTAATGATCTATTTTTTCATTAGACTCTAAATTTTTTTATTTTATCTCTTATTTGTTAAATTTTTTATGATTTGAACTATTTTTAAGCAATCTTAAAGGAAGGTAAAATCTGATGGTCTATACTATGATATAACAACACTGAAAAATGCTATGAAATGGCATCCCATGGACTTAACAGAGAGCCACAGACAAAATCTATAGCTTTGACTGTGCTTCTTTTGTGTCATAACTCTCAAATAGCTCCTGATGGGAATAAGTTAGCATGAATTTACCAAGTGCAAATAGTGCTTGACCAACCTGATCAGCTTTTGAGATGAGATTACTTCTTCTGTGAATAAAGGGAGTGCAATAAGTACTGTTAACTCTGATTATTACCTGCTTTTCATTTAAGTCTCTGCTGGAAAATTTGCTTTGCCATAATATTAAACTGCCTTCTTTGCAGAAGCTGGTCTATAAAAACACTGTGTGGTGATTGAAGGAATATTCTAAACATTTTATATAATTATCCTCTTAGCTTTTTTCCCCCTTCTTTTCCTTTTGATGATGCAAAACCTGGATTGTCAATATTCACATTACTGTTCTTGAATTTTAAGAGGAAATTTTGTTATTGTATAAAGGATGTGGGTTGAAATTAATCCCTAATGAAGCTTCCTCTAAGTGCTCTTCTCAATAATAAATATTATCAACACCTTAAAAATAATTAGTCTGTATGTCAGAGGTCACAAACTAGCATAAGCCCCATAGGATAACTAGAGAGAGGCTTGTAAAGTCTGAGCTTGGAGGTCCCTTTCCAGAGTGACAGTGTGAGAGAATTGAGACTGTGTACTATATTCTTATCTCATTTTAACTGATTTTTTTTTTTAAAGTCATCTTCCTTCACACAAAAATTCAATAAACATCTGAACTCCAATTCACAAACATGCTTCTATTCACAGCGTGTAAGTACAGCAGTATTCCATGGTGATAAGCGAGGAGAGGTTTGCTTCTTCAACCAGTTTTGTTGGTCTTATTGCTGAGAAGTTAATCTTCATGGAAATATGTCAGTGAATGCCTTTGCAATCAGCTGAAGTATAGCTGTCCATTCTGATGGGAAAGAAGCAGAGTTTTGAGATATTTTGCCTCTTTTATTTTTTTTTATTCTTTAAATTTATTTATTTTACTTGGTTGTCAGCAGACTGTTCCCACAACTACTCAGTCCACTACCAGAGAGTCATTCATCTCCACTTCAAGTAATAAGGAACCATCACATTACAGGATGCTAGCTCACATTTTTTCCTTCAATCTTGACATCTTGATCCATCCCTAGCCTTGAAATTACCCCACTGGCCGTATTTCAATGTGGTTTTTGTTGGACTTTAGGCACCATACAAGGCAGCTCATCTAAAAGTCAGCCAGAAGTGGATATCAATGACTTATGTTAAGAAATATAAATAGCTTATAGGTCTTAGATTAACCATTGATGCTAAAGTTTACAGAAAGCAACAAAGACCAATTATTTTATGTCCTGAATAAAAAGGTATTAGTTCTTGGAAGGAGCAGAGGGGAACAAATACAAATACATTTCAAATACATTACAAATACAAATTAAATACATTTCCAGGATGTGTTCGTATTTCAAAAAATGTGCCATGCCCTACAAAACAAAATAGACCCAAAGTAACCTTCTTTCACTCTATTTTGAAAACTCTAGTGGTCTTCATTATAAGCAGATAGATATAAATTTTGTATGAAAGGATAGGACATTTGTGGTTTCTTCCTCTGTTCAGAATTATGCAGGTATTTAGGGAAAAAGTCAAGTATTTTATTATATATTCTTCAATTATGTAGCAGTAAGATATTCAGAAGTAATTTATTTTTTGCCTCAATGTCTATGTGCTTATTATTATATTTTGGATGGAAAGTGGCTTGGTGAAAAGAAGGAAAAGTTCCTGTACCATGCAGTAGTCTAGAGCTACCTCTCAGATCCCAGGCTTCTTGCACTAAATCTATCCAGCCCCAAACAGTGAATAAATGTCTGACTTTTCCCTGAGCCCTGTATGTAATGTAGATTTTTGGAAAAGTTATTTTCGAAATGGTTGCACTTGTGCTTTAACTGTGGGAGGCAAATAAGAGTTATTACCAAAGGGAGTGGCATTCACTTCAGCTGCTGTGCTTTGGTTTGACAGGAATCAAAGCCATGAGCAGTCACAATTCAGACTGGTTTATTAAGTGATATCCATGGCAATTTACATTAGTGGATGGAAGCAACTGAAGTGGCCAAATTGTCCTTTTTTTTAATAGCATGTGTCTAATTTTGGCAGTATCCTCTGGCTGCAAACCTTTAAATCCTACCTAGCTTACATTGCTAGGGTTTGCAAGAGATGGTCTAATCTGCTGTTCCCAAGGGCAGGAAATAAATTAATTTTTAATAATAGCAATAAGAATAATACAAAATGAGTCTGGAGCTACCATGGGACACGTGTTCAGAATACATTTCAAAGAAAGCTGTTTCTGTGAAATCTGTAGGGCAGGTGATTACTAGTGGGAACTAAAAAGTTGATTATTAATCTAACTTTTCTAATAATAATAACGGCTAAACCTTGGATGGTAGTGATTATAATGGTCATTAAATGGCCACTTTTGTATTAAATGCCATTAAAGCCACCACAACTTACAGTTTACAGTGTGGTGATGAACATAGCTAAGAGAGGCAGTAGTTTCTGTGTGCGCTTTCAACTTTCAAAATATGAAAGTTAGATTATTTGACAAAATTTTTCATTTCATTTTCATTGTTTTGAAATACCCCACCTTGATCACTTTTTTTTTAGGTTTTTAACAGTATTTTTTTGCAGAAATATTCCTTGCTGTGATGCCAGATTGATTTTTTTTAATATATATTCTCTGTATTCTTTACACATACATTTGTATCTCTGTTGACTGTTTTGTATAGTTATATAGTTCCTAGCTAGTTTTCCCAGTACTTTTCCCTACCCTGATAGGTAGAAGACAAAACACATTCCAGAGCTCCAAGCTGGAACTACAAGGTCCCCATCCTATCTTGGAAGCTGAACCCTGGTAATGCCTTGTGAAGGCTGACCTAGAACAGAGGCTAGATAGAGTTAAAGAATAAAGCAGGTATTTATTAGGAGGCCTTAATGGATCCACCTTGGGCAGCACAAGAACCCAGCCAGGGCTACACCCAAGATGAACCCAAAATGGTCACAAAATGGACAACTGATTACGAGGTCTCTCACTTTTGTAAGTTCTGGTCCATTTGCATATTGGAGTTAATTGTCCTACTACAGCTTCAGGTTATGAAGTTCCATCTTTCTTGTTTTTTTCTCTTCAGTCCATGTTGTTTATGCTCTTGGGCCTGAGATCTGGATTGGCTGTCCTTGCATTACCAGCTAGAGAAGGAATTGTTTTGTCTCCCTACTCTGTGAAGAGAGCTCACTGTCCCCTCGTATGAAGCCCAGACCCACACACTAAAGCAGCACAGAATCTGAAAATATAAAAGCAAAAACCTGAAGCATCACTGGGAACCAAGGTCAAAAGCAGCTCTTTGAGACACATTTTCATCAACAACGTTTAGTCCTTAAAAAGTGGGGGTGGGATCCAGAGAGGGTTGAACCGTGGGAAATTGTCTCACTGCTTATGTCTCTAATTGGTGATTTATGTCAATTATGCTAATTTGCTAAACTTATAAAATTGTATTCAGCCCATGGTGGGGGTAGGCATTTTCTGGACATTTTCCATATCTGCCCCTGGAGCCCTCCAATAAATTTTACATTGCCTCCTATACCAATAGTATCTCCAAAGTGTGTTGTTTCATTTCTAGGTTCTTTAAGGCATCAGTTTGATTAACTATTTCCAGGGACAAGTCTTATCTCAGTGTTCAACCATCCAATCCAGTTATAATGACAGCAAGATTAGACATCATGGCCACACTTTCGCAACTCATCTTGATTCCATCAATTTTTATCATCACTGGAGGGAGATGAAAAGGATACCAATTGTGTCAGTTTAAAACTGCATATTTTCAGGTATGTTTTTATTGAAAACTTTCTCAGCTCTTGGCAAGCTACATAAATATGAAACTGCTTAGACTATTAGCCAGATAAATTTATCTCAAATAAAATATTTATGCATTTCATTGTTGGATTTGTTTGAGATGCAGTGAAATAATTAGAAGCAGTGCTTTCTCCTTTTTATAGCCCCTAGTTATTGTTGAAAATATATTATTTATATGCATATATATACATTTTAGATTTTGTCTCATTTAGATATCTCAAATACTTTTTTCTCAAGTTTTTCAAAATCTTTTTTGAAATCTGGGGCTATTTTCTATATGCAGTAAATAATCATACACTCATAAGCAATATTGGTATTCATTTATATTAAAGCAAATTCAAAACATAAAAACTAAGTATATTCCTTAGGAAAAAAAAATCCCTATATTTTGGTGTCAATTTGTTATTGGATCTTCATTTTTGGACAAAATAATTTTGATGTGTCTGGAAACAAACCAACCAAAAGTCCCAATTACATTATTACTACTGTTTTTGCTGTAAAAAAATTGTTCACTTTACCTTTTAACTTTCAAAATTACCTCTCTACATCTGCCCTGGGTCAAATTTGTTCTGATTCCTTCTTGGATACCTTCCCTAAGCTGGATTTCTGCTCAAATTTCATTTAACAGTCTTTGCATTTGCCTCAGAGGGATTTTATACTTTTCTTCCATTCCCAGTGGAAATCTCATTTGTTTTATATATTGGCCTTGGTTCTCAAGTTGATTCATGTATTTCTTTTTCATATTTATTTCATATGTATTCACCTACAGCTTCCACTATAAACCTTGAAATTTAATTTATAGAAAAAATTTCTGCTGCCTGTCTAAATAACACTGAGTCTTCCTTATCAGTCAGTCTTGTAATAATTATTTTACATTGTAGTCTGTAACTAATGTCACATATGTATTTTTGAATTGCATATTCAGTGCTTCATATTATTTCTATAAATATTATAACTTTATGAAATACCTTAATGCATCTTTTTCATAGCCTGGGGTGTTTTTGTGTTTATTTACGTGTGTGATAATCTTAATTTGATGTTTTTCTTCGTACAGTAATCTATTATGAGAGTAATTGCTTTAGCCAAATTTGAGCATCCAGAAGAATTGGACAACATGTATGAATGGAGTAGATATCAGTCATTTACATTTTAATTATGAAATATTAGTGAGCAAACCCCATGTTTAATTGTGTGTCTTCCGAACATAATTGCATCATGTAGTTAATATTGATTGCACTCATGTTAGTGACATCAGAACACAGCCATTAGTTACTAAGTCGATTCTTTTTTTGCTGCAGGGATGCTTGATGCCACAGTCATGATTAAACACAACTTCCATCTGTTCTGGCCTTAACCAAGTGATATCCGACCCAAACAGAGCGTGGAATGATTCCAGACTCCATCACGTTGCTTGGCTCAACATTTTTAGCTGTGGTAACTGTTTAATTTCATTTAAAAGTCTGGCAATAAAAGTCTTTCAGTTTTAAGAGGCAAAATAAATCTTTCAAAAAACATCACAAATTAAAGAGACAGTTCTTCAATTTGAACAGAAATCACCAAACATTATCTTCATCCCCATTAGATCATAACATGTTTTATGGTGTTATTTCATATATTTATTGTGTAATTTAACAATAGAATAGGGTTGGAAAGGACCTTTAAGATCATCTTTTCCCTCTTCCTTGCTTCACTATAATTAGCTGCTGCTGTTGAAAAAAAATTGACTCTGCAATTTCTTCTGCCTTGCTCCTGTGTGTGATGGTAACAATGACAATGTTGATGTTCAAAGTCATAAAGCCTCCCAAAAAGCTTCCCCCTCTTTCCTGCCCTCCCCCTAAAAATGTTTGCTTATATGGCTTTTGGTGGGCTAATAAAGCCCCCTTTCTTTTTCAGCAAAGTGAATATCTCAAAACTCTTGAGATGGGCAGGTATAGGATGGTAATGATTCCTGATGGGAATATTGGTCCTGTGATACAAAATAAGTTGCTAGAGAAGACCTTTCTAGTTCTTACTAGTACATGCAAATAATTGCAATTATGAGGAAAATCTATGTCCTTTTACTTTTTGCTATTTGATTGAGTCTGCAGTCTCATACCTAAAAGTAAAATTTTCATGTTTTTAAAGGAAATGAGCAAAGTTCAGAATCTTTGCATTTATACTGCTCTGGATGTAACAAGATTTTAAGCTATCAGCAGGGTAAAATAATTACAAGAAAGATGCTGTCATGTTACATCAGTATTTTGGTTTGGTGTGGGAAGTGTACAAGGTTTTTTGTTTGGCTTTTTGTTTGTTTGGGTTTGTTTGGTTGGGTTTTTTGCATTTTTTAAACAGACCGAAATGACATTGCGCACAAAAAGAAAAGGTAATTTACGAGCAGTCAGTGCATGTAAACCCATGAAAGTTATTTAGAAGCCTGTTAGCTTTAGCCAGTTTTGCTCATTCGAGTTTCTAAACAAAACATAAAATTTCTTACAGGCACAAATGAAATTAGTCCACTCTGTGTTGAATCAGGGAAGGGTGATATATATATTCAGGTCTGTGAAAATGGAGGGGCAAAGCAGGGGAAGAAACTTCAGTGGAAAGAAAAGGAAGTCAGATGCCAAATGTGAAGAATGAAAGGAAGGACTTCATGTTATTCCCAGAAAGTTTTAACCTCCATATTAATTTAATAATTTGTAAGAATTTGCATATTAGATCAAATAAGTGAGCTAGTTTGCTTGGTACCCTCCCTTTGAAAGTTTCAAGCTTAGATAACTCCTACAGACAAACATGGAAATTAAATCAATTAGAAGTTGATAAATGTGCTGTCTTCACATTCCTTGATTATAAGTGTGCTGCAGTTAGAGTTTATATAAATATAATTCACACATTTATATACATACATACATGTGAATGTATATGTACGTGTGTAAAAGAGACAAAGAGCAAACTCTTCACATAATCTTTATAATACAATAAAATAAACAAAGAAGGTTTGCAGGAGCACTCTTCTGGCCTCTTTTTATCTCACAGACCAATAAAGCACTGACCAACTATTGATCAGACTAAGCTGACTCTTGCCCATTTCTGCATTGTCTAAAGTACAGTCTGAATTTTCACTTTATTATTTTTTATCTCCCTCCCTTCAGCTGCATTTATCTCTTTAGACTTTCTTTGTAAATTACTCTTGTAGATACAGCTATTTATACAAGAAACTGCAGGAAAGGTAGAAAAGTGAATACCACATGGAGCTTAAATCAGGATTAGTACATTACTATGTCAAGCTTTTGCAACCTCTGTATTTTCACAAGTTTACTACTGACAGACATTTAAGAGAGAAGAATTTTGCATCACAATCCTGAAAAAAATCAGTAGAATGGCTTGACTAAACTGAAAAACCATCCCCTGAAGTTTTGTTGTATAAACTTTTACCTTAAAATCACAGTTCAAAGGTAACAGAATGTTACAGTAATAAGATGTAAAGCAACTTCAGATGTTCTTTCCTTTACGTACATGAAACACAGTATTAAATTACAACTGTAATGGTAAAATATGGTTTTGCTTTTTACTTTATTGACTCTGTAGAGTGTTCATTTGTATTTAGACTATTTTTTCTTTGTACTCCTTATGGTAATTCACCCAGGAAATAAACTCTCTGCAAACAAAAGTAGGCATTGTTTCTGTTTGGGGAATTTGGATGAGTACATATTTAAATATTGAAATATAATGTGGGGATAGGAAAAACATTCTTTGTTTGCCAGTAAAGGATGTGGGCAATCCTGAGAACATATGGAAATCCTTATTTGATTAAAAAGCAGTAGCTATGTTTTATTAAGAGTAAACCAAGGAAAAGCTGGTGCTTGGAAAGCTTTTGTCTTTGGTCTAGCTTCTACTGTTAACATCTGGAAAGTTCCTGGGTTTGAATGCTAAAAGAAATGGACCATGTGTAAAACCAAGAAAAAATTTACTGAGGTCAGAAAAAGAGGCACAGTAGTTGTGTTGAACATGATAAAACCTAATTACTAACCTAATTACTCGAGATATTCCATCTTTTAGCTTTTCTGAGAGCATTGGAATAGACTCAGAATCTTACTGCTGTGAGGTTTGCTGCCTTAAACCAAACTGGGTTATATGTTCTGGGCTTGGCATGAATCTACTCTCTTTAGGTATGTGTTTTCCAGTTTAGAAGACAGTTCCCCAAAAATAAAATTAAGAATATGATCTCCCTGGTAAGAAATAGAAAAATAGTGAATAGAGACAGTAGTAGAGTAGGATTGCTTTTTCTCAGCCTGTGAAAATCTAGTAAGGAAAAATCTGAGGCAGGCTGCTGACTGAATTTAAAAAATGTAATAATAATGAATATTAGTGGTATAATAAAATGGACATATTGCAATCTGTATCATTATTTTGATGAGATGACTGATGCATGCAATGATTTCCTCTGCTGTCTGGTATTTCCTATCAGAGATGTGACCTTTGCTAAACAGGCTGACAGCTTTATTGGAAGTGAATGTCTAAGCACATAAGTAATTTTTTCTTCCATATGATTGTAAACACACAATTATTCAATGTATTAAAACCAGTAAAAGAATCATGATCATCTTATCATGGAGTTTCTTAACTGTTGAGAAACAGAAAAATAAATTTTTCAAAACCTTAAAAGAAAGATGTAACTCATAGCACAAAAATTTTTAAAATATCATTCAGTTTGTGAGGTTGGGTGGGGAAGTCTGGTAATATACAGAGAGAAATTGTTCCGTAATAATGAAAATCATCACCTAAATAGTGATGTGTCAGGCAGAACTTGAACAAATTTATCCTTTTTAGTTGCTTAGATACTGGGACAGGGTTTTGTTTCATGACTTCTGTAAAACATAATTAATTTCTAGTTAATTATAACAACTCCTGGTTTGAAATAGCTAAATAAAACAGTAGAAATTGAAGAGATCCTCTTTACTTACATAAACTACTGATAATAGGAATGTGAATAGCTCCAGGTGAGCCAAATCTGTTTGGGTTTAATTCCCAAATTTCATCAATATTTTTGCTTCAGTTATATCACCATGCCAGCATGTATCTGTATTTTTCTATAAGATGCAATTTGTTTATAGGGAGAATATGCAGTATAAGCCATGCATTAAAATAAGTGGACACATTAGGGGCAAACAGTGAAAATTATTTGGGTTTATTTATTTATTAGATGTAGTCCAGAGTCATAAATATTTCAAATGTTCATTAGAGTATTTCTATTGCTAGGTATTCCACAGTGTAATTCTATTAATTTAAAGTACAAAAGTGGACTAAGAGCTAAAAGACTTGAATAATAATTATTTGTTATCTAGACTATAAACGTGGTATGCATAGGTGGCTGCCAACATAAAAAATAATTGTATATGTCTAGTGAAAATAATTAACAGAAGATGTTGGTTTAGATGGATGAGATCTAAACCTAAAAGCATATTTTACCTGTTGTCCCTGTTGGGAAACAATTCTGTTCAAAGCTCAGGTACCATTATCCATGGGGATAATGGAAGCCAACAAGGTAGGTGTATCATGCAGAGACATTCATATTTTAGTCTGTCAATGCATTACTGTGTGTTTGGCTTTCCTTTGGAAAATTATTCTCTCTGTCACTGCCCTAGAGCCAGTCTGTGTTTTATTTGTGCGGAATAGTGATAATTTATTCAGAGCTACTCTAGTTGAGGGTAAGGCTTGTTTTCACACTAGCAACTTCACATATTATGAATGACAATGTATGGCTATTTACCGCTCTTATCTCAATTTGGGAAGGAGCAATGTCCAAATTAGGAAAAATCCAGAGTTATGAATCATAAAAGTTTTTTCATTTTGATTTAATAGTCTTTACTCCTATACATTGCTCCATAGCTTCATTTAAGAGTGGCTATACTGATAATGTTTGGGACTAAACACCTTATTTTAAACATAAACAATACTTCTTAGACCATTTACTTTAGATTGTTTTCTATATTTTTTGTTAATTCTTTTAGTAATGTCATTTTGTTTGAGGATTCTTTTAAAAGAATCTGGTAGTAAAAGACACCCAATGACCATCACAGATTATTTCCTGGGTTCTTCAGTACTATGACCAACATAATACAATATAAATCTCACCAATTCTATCGTTAGGTGGTTTTGGGGTGACAGCCTTGATTAAAATACTGTCCATGAAGAGCAGCCACTGAGAACCTATAGGCTAGATCGGTGATTGGCAGAACAAGTAAGTGTAGTTTAATTCCATAATTTAGGTGACAGTAGGAATTGTCACCTGAACTCCATCCACATGAGTAAAATTTGCTATTTAAATCACATTGCTGAATGATGTTAGAGTTTTACTATGTTTGAGGCAATATTTTTTACACAGCTGTCTTCCTCAACTTCTCTGATATCTCTTCATTTTCCAGAGTGCTGTTTCTTTGAAGAACATAAACACAAAATGTTTTGGTGTAATTTAAATTCCATAGAAATTAATTTTTAAAGTTATTTAGGGGGCACACTCTTCTGGGTTTGAGTGGAGTTGCTTGAATATTTGCTGAATTCTGTACCAGTGATAAGATATGGTCTCTTCCTGAGAATGAATGGAAAGAGAATTAGAGCATGGCAGGTTTGGAAATGTGCAACCAGGAGTTTGTGCAAAAGCTGGAGTCTGTTGAGAACCCATTGCCTGCTGCCTCAGTTGGTATGCTGTGTTGAGGATTTAGCACTGATTATTCCAATTTCCAGATTATTCCTCAATCTTCTAAACAAATAAGTAGAATAAAACATTTTTATAATTAATTTTAAATAGCTATGGCATATCTCTTCTCAGTTTCTTTATGACATTATTTATTGTGTATAAATATACATACCCTTATAATTTATGTCTCTTTCTTGCTCTCTTTCCTATTTATCTCTTTATATCTTTGGAGACAAACACCTCTATGAGGGAAGGTCCTTTTTAAAGGAAAAATTGTTACATTTTCTCATGTGTACAGACTCCCAACTTACTCGGTACTTTATATAGGATACCTCAAAAGTTTCTATTTCCAGTACACAAGTCAGTTTCAGTAGCCTGACCTTTTCTAATGGAATTATATTCCTCATGAGAATTTCCTACTAGATCTATTACTGAACTCAATGAATATATGATCTTTCTTGATAGTGAAATGGGAGCTGAAACCTGTGAATCTAGCCAAGGATTTGGGAAAGCCTGACTTTAGAGTAAGGCTTTGCCTAACAAACTAACTTTACCTTTGAGCTCCATAAATCATGAAGTACTTCTTTGGTCTTGGGCCAGGAGACTTGGCACCATGCACAGCCATGCCATTGATTTGCTGGTGTGTCAGTACATCTCCAAAGGGTAATGCCATAAATATCTTCGTAATTTACTGCAGATAATGGGTTGCAGACTCCCTAGCTCTTCTCTTAAACCTCTCAGCAAAATGTTGCACAGTTCCCACAGCTTTGATCTCTCTCTTGTGATGCCAAGGCCTGTTCCAAGAAAGAAGATCTATCTCAATATCTCCAGGATTTTGTAAGTGAAAAAGAAAATGGACCATACAAGCTGGGCTTTTTTCCCCATTAATTTCACATATTTTATATACTTAGCTTGAGCAGTCACTTGATCATACAATTTGACTTTCTGCACATTAGATAGCCCGAGGTCCATTATATTGCTCTCTTATCCATGCATTAAGGACAATAATTTGTTTCCTGAAGCCTTTGGGAATCTCTATAGCAAATTTATTTATTTTTCCAGAACTTAAAATCTGAAGTCCATTTTCTGAACTCGACTGTTATCTGTGAGCTACACAGCAAAATAATGTAGCTCTCCAAAAAGACCAGCAACTCAGCACCACCCAAAGGTCAAAGGATATCCACCTTAACAAGTACTAAAGAGCCAAGGCTACTGCAGATATTTGCACTATATTTTTAAATTAAGCTAGATCATGCTATAGAAATAAAAAGTGCCAATTTCTGAAGTTTCACCTGGTAATGAAAAAACTCTCTATTTTTATCATCTGTCATGGGCTTTTATGGCAGTCAATCCAGCTAGTGTGGATATCAAATCACAGAATTGATGGAATATTTCTTACCTACTCTATCATTGTTCCAATAACTGAAGCAAAACAATAAGGTTAATAAAGACAAAAAAATTACTTACATAACATGGCAGTTGCTGATATACTGTCTTATGTGAAGCTAACACTATATCTTCCAGCAATACAGTCCTGTTTGCAATAACATCAGTCAATTTTTTTCTTTTATATTAACAGAGTGTGAACCAGGATTTTCCATTTAGTTTAGCTGTGAATCTTTTTTGCCAATGAACTACTTATATTTAAAAAAAATTTAAAAATAGACTTCTATTTTAAAGAAGTTGTTAAAATGACAGGCAAACAAGATATCAATGAACAAAGAATTGAGCAGATGTAGCCTTATTGAATAGTGATTTTCTTTCTGACTGTGAATTTGCTTCAAAACAGACATTATACTGATTATAGGGAGAATATAGATGTGGGACAGTTTATGCTGCCTATGTGTGATTGCCCCCCAAGAGCAATCAAAACCCTTGCCTGATTTCCTTCAGCTTTGCTAGCAGTAACTTTATCATACAAAAGTAACAATATACAAAAAAAAAAAAAAAAAAAGACTGCAAGTCTTATGGTTGTTGGCATCTGTTTTACAATTTCATTTAAATCAGTTATGGAATATAATGCAGGGATACCTTAAGAATGCTGATAGTTTAGTTGGTTATTGTACATGATAGAATGACATAAGTTTCTATTTTTTTGGTGTTTGTATTAATTTCTATAAATGTGTTTTCCTTCTGCTTTCCTTCTTTGTGATCAATTTTCTTTTATTTGCACTGGATTAAAGAAATAGTTATTTTTTGCCAAGGGCTTGACTCGCATGCATTTACGGAGTACTTATTCTTAATGTTAACCATTCTGACTAGTTTTGTGAGATTGTCAACTTTATATATAATCCTCCATAAAAACTTGCACTCAGTCCTAATCTCTAAAATGGTAAAATACAAAAAAATTAAAATAAAAAAAAAGGTAGAAATGAAGCTTTTTATTGGCTGAAGCCCAATTTGTTAAGAAACCATTTAATTTTCGCTTACTCTTTTTTGTTTTGATTTTGGATTTAATAAATGATGCTGTCTTATTATAAAAGATGCAGGACAAATCCATTGTGAGTCTTCTGCTCTCAAGTTCTATATTTAGAGTTAACACAATTTTTGAGAATATAATTTTGCTTACTATTAAAAAATTTAAAAATGTAAATAATAGGGGCAGAAAAACTCAGATAAGATTTGTAACTAATTAGGTTTTCCCACTCTATAAATGTTTTGCTTTCAGCCAAATCTAATTACTTCCATTCTGAAATTATGCAGAAAAATATGATAGACACAAATAGATCATTTTTTTGATGATCCATAGGTCACCAAAAATGTGTAACAATCAAAGACTAATTCTCTGTTCTGCATGACCATAGGTGGTCCAGACAAGGGATTGCTTTCTTCCACAACCTAGGTAAGTATTCTAACCCCTGGGTTCATGAACTCAATATTTTTCTTGATGGTCCAATGAATATTGAGCTATTTGTATAGTTTTCTTTCAAGACTGGAGACATTAGGTCAACACTGAGTATTGGGATGGTTCTGAGTGAAAACAGAAGCATGTACTCTTCTTCTGGGGTTCAGACCGATAAGAATTTTACCAAAAATATTTTTTCTCCAATCCTCACAAAATTTTTCCATTAAAAATCCTTGAAATTAGTGGAGCATCCCAATGAGAACTTTGTATATCAATGTGTCATGTTTCCTAACTAAGCAAAACAAAAAAGCTCACTTCAAATTTTTACTTTATTCAAGGAAAACAAAACCTCTTTTAACTGTCTCAGAAATTTCTGAAGACACAGAAATTACTGGGTTTTTTTTACTTTTCTCTTTTCCCCCCAAATTTTTAATTGAAACAAGTGATAGAAATTTGACAGGTTAGAGGTCAAAGGGCTATCTATAAAAAAATTCTTTATTGCTATAACATTCTACTATCTTGTTAACTTTTACATATATTATTAACCTTTTCTGGCATCCATCTGTCTTTGTTAAGAATGCCTAACTGTGAAAATTTCACACTTCTGAGAAACTCTAAAGACAAGATTTTAAAAACCCACAAAAGCCCCCAAAACCACAACCAAACAAACCAGAAACAAACAAGCAAAAAACCTGCCTGAAATATTAGATGTGATCTTATATAAAGGTGAAAAAGATCCTTTGTTTCTGAGAATTGTAAGCAAACATGCAAACATGCTAATATTTCACATGCAAAATCCATTAGTACTTTTTCTTGCCATCTGGAATACAGTGAATTATTTCTTGGAAAGATCTGCACTATTCTTAATGCCCTGTAACCATATATCTATTAATGATCTTCCAGCTCTGATGCTCAAACCAAAGCTTAGTGAACACAAAAGATATTTTTTAAAAGACGAACAGTCTTCTTTTGTATTAAATTGCATTAATTTCACTCCACTGGGCTTTAAATTCTGTTCCTTTAAATTGCTATGTAAATAGGCACATGATCATAGGGCCATGGAGATTTGTTTCTGCTGATGTCAAAAGAATTTATATGCCGTAAAACGTAACAAAATGCTGAAATATAGTAACATAAAATATAAATATATACATATAAACCACAAATATGCAAAATAGGTACATTAAACTCTGTAAATCATAGATAATTGGATGGGGCTTGTTTTAATTTAATTAGATGTGGCTCTCTGGCCCTAATGCCCAGAAAATATTCTGGTCTTAAGGTAATTGTTTCTATAAAATGCCAATGTTACACTTCAGTTGTCACTGCAACTGTTGTGGTTTGTACGGTTGAACACAAGGAACTAGGAAAAAAAAGTGGAATTCCTACTGTAAGCTTTGGCTGGGAAGAATAATAATCCGGAGCTGAGAGAAGCAATTCCCATTGTCTTCCCTGGAGAATGAGACTCTGTATCATTCAAATGCTCTCTTACCCCAGAAAAAGGTTTCAATAGAAAGAAAGAGTATGCTAGTTAATATGTTTTTTTTTTTTTAATTTATATTTCGATTTCCTGCTGTCCCTAATCAGGTCCTCGGCCAGGATCATATCTGCCTTAACACCGCTTCAGCAGAGGACCCGATGTTGTCTTGCCTTGTGGGGATCCCTCTCCCTCCTAAAGATTTGCCTTTCCCCCTCAACACTTCCTTTGCTCTTTTAATCTCCAAAAAGGTTGCCCCTTCCCCTGGTTCTGATCCTAGAATTGCCTGGAGAGATGGAACCAAAGGGCTGGTACCTTTGAGTTCCAAGCCCCTTGAATTCGATCTGCTCGGCTCCGCCAATGCCTCCCTTTGTCTTCAGGTTGATCCCCCCTGGACCTCAGACCCCTCTGACCGGCGGTACCCAGTGGTGTGACAATTTAGAAAGGAGTACACTGCCAGACAGTGGTGCGGTATTGTTACAAAGGTTAATGCAGCTGCCACTGTGGGAGGCTGACCCTTATCCCTGCCCCGTGGAGTATTTTTAGTTTGCGGAGATCGAGCGTGGGCAGGCATCCCCTCTCGTCTCATCGGAGGTCCTTGTACTATTGGTAGGCTGTCGCTGTTTACCCCCAACTTGACCCAAATTGTGAATTGGAAAGCCAAGAACGTCACACTAAATTCGGCCTGTCCCCAAGAGGGACCTTCGAAATCTTGACTCAGATTGTGACTCCGAAATGATCCATTGGTCTAAGCCAAAAGGGGTTGCGATTACCGTATTTCTGCCTTGGGTATCTGCAGCCAAGGCTCTAGGTGAATTGGCCCACCTAGAGTGTTGGGTGGCTAAGCAAGCCAACCTTACATCAGCTGCCTTAACAGACCTCCTGACAGACGAGGAAATCACAAGGAAGGCGGCACTTCAAAATCGACTTCCTCCTCCTCCTGCATAACCACCAATGTGAGGAATTCGAGGGCCTCTGCTGCCTCAATTTGTCATCAAAGACCGAGGACGCGAGAACCACCATCAAAAAGATGCAGGACATGGTCCGTGATATAAAGAAAGAAACTTCGGTCTGGTTGGGGGACATTTTCTCAGGATGGGGCCTCTCTGGTTGGGTCGGGTCAGTTTTAAAGACTGTGTTTTATGTTGTTTTAGTTATTATTATCGTTTTACACGCTTCTTCCATTCTCTGGAGTCTGATAAAAAGACTGTTGAACAAGATAGTGCCCCCTTTGGATGTGAACCAGGTGATGAGCCCTGAAGCGGAAGAGTCATCCGCCGAAGAAAGCCAGTGGGCTTCTGCCCCTGTGAGCCACTCCTGGTTTGGGGACGTTTATTCAGACTCAGAGTTCAATAATCAAGTCCAGTTTACCTCTTTTTGATTTTTTTCTTTATTTTTTTAAACAAAAAAGGGGGAGATGTTGTGTTGTGTCAGGGTGCTCTGTTTTCCCCCTCAGTTCGTATGTTAGACCGTTCTGTTTTCCCCCTTAGTTTGTTATGGTTCAGGCTTGACTCACTCCGCCCTCCTCCTCCCTGCCCGTCACCCCTGCTCCTCCCAAAACCCCATGTATCCTTCTCTTGACCCCTCCCTGGTGCCCTGTCTGTCACTCGGCGCTCCCTCCCTTCCTTCTAGAAAGTACTAGCTGGAGCGTCGAGTGATTGGCTCAGGGGCCAGGGTCCCGCCTCAAATGTCTTCCCTTAATGTCAATCCCTTGAATACCACTCCCTTCTTGCTCCTTATTGGTCCCAAGGTTATCGCCTCCCTTGTCTCCCTTACTCTTTATAAACTGTTGCAAGTCTCTGTTCCGGGCTTCAGCCCTGGGATTCCCTCAGCAATAAAGGCTGGAGTCACTCTCTTCTTACTCTGTTGGATTGCTGCCGCGAGCCCTGCCCGTGACAGGGAGCTGTTCTCCACTATAACGAGGAGCAGTTCTCCCTAGGCGCCCTCACGGGTAACCAGACCCAGGGGAGTGCCCCAGCTGCAAGCAGTGCTGTAGGCTTGCCGGGAGACTGGAAGGGACGAGCCTTCCTTTGGCAACTCGCTGCTGCAGCTTGGCGCCCAACGTGAGGCCTGGGCATGCTCCTGGACCCCGTGGACGAGACTCGTGGAGCCTCTGGACCTTCCCATTGTACTACCACCTACAGTTTCACTGGCCGTCAAGCTACCTCTCAAAAGAGCAGACCCCTTTTTGGTGGGTGGCGCTCCCAGAGGACCGGGAACGGTAGCTCCAGGCACCCGAGGAGTCGTTCCCCCCAACAGGACCACCAACTCCAGTTTTCTTTCAGCCCTCGCCAGATTTTGGTAAGTGTCTTATTTGCCCTGCCTTTTTAGTCTTCCTCGACCGACTTTGTGTTCGGTCCCCTTTCCTCTGTGCCTCTAGGCACTTTCGCTGCGCAGCTTTTCCCTTCCTGACAGGGCCTGGAGTGGGGCTCTTGCTTTTCCTTTTTCCTTTTACTGGGGTTGGTGGTGAACCGAGTTGCACTTTAAAAAATCTTTGCTAGGGGTGCCACATTGTCTGCAGCTCAGAAGAGGGTTTTCATCCAAGTTGCGGGTATCCTTGCGGGGCGAAGTGTTTGGTTTGAAAAAAAAGATTTGAAGAAATTAGTGAGATGGCTGTTTTCCCACTTCCCCAAAGTCTCTCCTGACAAAACTTATGACTCAGGGTTCTGGGGAGTTGTTACCCATAGATTGCAAAATCTAGTTAGGTCGGGAGAGTCTTCCCTCCTTAAAAATATATTTTTGGCTTCCTAAATTAAAATTATTTTACAATCTGGCCCCAAATTACAAAAACAGCCATCCTCACAGAGTTTAGTCCCCAGTTCCATCTGTACCCTTTGTCCTAGCCCTCTTCCCTCCCCTGCTTACCCTAAAGGTGGGATTTTGAGAGGAGCAGCTTGCTCCAGCACAGCACAGGGTGTCCACCATTCCCCTGGCTCCCCTCAAAGTTCCCCTTCCCCCCACCCGAGGAGTCTT
This sequence comes from Leucosticte australis, assembly GCA_025504685.1. Taxonomy (NCBI): domain Eukaryota; kingdom Metazoa; phylum Chordata; class Aves; order Passeriformes; family Fringillidae; genus Leucosticte; species Leucosticte australis. The sequence continues at coordinate 62,607,572 of JANIJU010003062.1, forward strand.
GGCCAGACTCTTCGGGGTTCTTCTCCTTCTCCCTTTTCCCTAGTTAGAAAATCCCCAGTTCATAGACCCTCGGTTCGGTTTTGCTTGCCTCCACAAGATGGCTCCCATGGAGCCCAAAATGGAGGAAGTCACATGGTTTTTCCAGCCTTTTCCATTTCTTCTCCCCACAATCCTTTTTGCCCCTCAAAAAACCCCTTCCTATCCCTTGACTCCTCCCAACTTCCCTCCTTCAGCCCCTCCTTCAGCCCCTCCTTCAGCTCCTCCCACAGCTCCTCCCATTCCTCCTCCCCTCTCCCAAACTCCGCCTTCTTGCCACTCCCTCGAGGCGGAGTCAAGGGGCAGTGAAATCTCCTCCCCTTTTCCCATGGAGAAAAGAAATTCTGACTATACTATCATCCCTCTGGGATAATCCCAGACTTGGACATGATCTGGATGGGGATACAGTCTCCACGGATCATTTGTGCGGGTTGGGGAATTGGGCTGATGGCCCATCACAGGCACGCTCCATCCCACCAGAGGTGTTGAAACAGACTGCTAGGGCAGCAGAAAGAGCCTTTTTTACTTTAAAGCCAGCAGCACCACATTTAACTTATTCTAAGATTTTCCAGCTTCCAGACGAGCAGTTTGTGGCCTTTGTTGAGCGCCTCCGCAAAGCCATTGACTTACAGGTACAGAGTGAGGAGGCCAGGGCCGAGATTCTCAAAGAAATAGCTTTTGCAAATGCAAACCCTGCGTGCAAGGCTGCAATTTTCAGTTTGCCCCTGGATCCTCCTCCCACCCTGCATCATATGCTGGAGGTGTGCGCTCGCAAGGTCACCATCTCTCTGTTCAACGCTGATCCGAGGAATCGCCACCAGCCCCGGAGAGTCACTGCTGCTGACGCTGCCGAAGCCCTGCCTGTGGAGTCAGCCCCACCGGCCGACCATCAGCCGCACCCCCGCACCCCAGGACCAGCCCAGAGAAGAGCCGCCCCTTGTCATCTGTGTGGACAACTGTGACACTGGATGCCCGATTGCCCTCTGAGACTGCAATTCTTTGAGTTCCGCAAAGCGCAGAAGGGGCAAAAGAACACTCAGCAAAAAAACTAATTTCTGAGCGCTGTCCCTCCCTGCGCCAAGACATAAATAAGGCGGGACTGTTAACATCTTGCAGGGAGGGCAGGGGAGGAGACAAGCCAAGCCCGCCTGTGGCCACAACCGATTCCGACAACCTTTTACCGGACTTGACATGTCTCAACTGTATTCAGCCGAAACCAATTCTAACCACCACTTCCAAAACTGTCCCTTTCAGGTTGCAGCTGACTGAGCCCCTTCACATCAGGGATTCCAACTTCCACCTGGTCACTGTGAGTCCAGAGTTGCCAGGTACTTGGAACGAAGTCGGCTGTAAGTATGTTGTCGTTGGAGACACAAAATTTACTCCACCAGAAATAAACATCGTCCCGGGTCTGTTAACATCCGACCCAAACAAATTCACTATAGGGCTGTATTGTGTCTGTTCCCCCATTTTCCTACCAAGGGGTCAGGTTTTGGCTCAGGCCATTCCAGTGCCAGAGCTGACCTGGAACCTAGAGCAGTCACACACCAACGCGCCAAACACCTACACCGTTGCCTGGGCCCAGGTCCTTGGCCGGGACACACCGCGCCTTACCTGTTCCCTCTCCAGGGGTAGGGTTTCTAAAACTATGCGGGGGCTTTTGGACACAGGGGCAGATGTGACGATCATTCCCTCCCAGGAGTGGCCGTCACATTGGGAACTGCAGGACGTGACTGGACACATTCGGGGTGTTGGAGGCGTCCAATTGGCACGTCAATCTAAGAGTGTCGTTCAAATTAAGGGGCCGGATGGGCAATTGGCATCATTACGCCCATTCGTTTTGGATTTCACGGAACCCCTGTGGGGGAGGGACCTCCTTGCCCAATGGGGAGCCAAAATTGACTTTCCCACGGCTCCTCAGGTTTTTCGGGCAGCGGTCACTGAAGAGCGCCCTATCCACAAACTGAATTGGAAGACCGATAAACCAGTGTGGGTAGAGCAGTGGCCGCTAAACAAACAAAAATTGAAGGCGCTCAATGAGCTTGTCCAGGAGCAGTTACTTAAGGGCAATCTAGTGGAGACCATGTCTGAGTGGAACTCCCCAGTTTTTGTCATCAAGAAGCCCAATAAAGATAAGTGGCGGCTCCTGCACGACCTCCGTCAAATAAATAATATCATACAAGATATGGGTCCCCTCCAACCAGGGATGCCATCCCCTACGATGCTCCCCCAAAATTGGAATTTGGCCGTAGTTGACATCAAAGATTGTTTCTTCCACATTCTACTACACTCTGATGATGCCATGCGTTTTGCCTTCACGGTTCCCACCATCAACCGTGAAGCCCCAAGGAAGCGCTACCATTGGCGTGTCCTACCACAGGGAATGAAAAACAGTCCGGTTATTTGCCAATGGTACGTAGCTTCCTAGCTGTCCCCAGTTAGAGAAGCAGCCAAAGTACCATCATATATCACTACATGGACGATATTTTGGTTTGTGCTCCAACAGACGACCTACTTACCCCTGCGCTTGACCTGACAATCAATGCATTGGTTGCTGCAGGATTCGAACTCCAGGACAAGATTCAACGGATGCCACCCTGGAAGTACCTGGGTCTGGAGATTAGTAAGCGGACCATTGTTCCACAAAAATTGGCTATAAAAACTAACATCCAGACCTTGGCAGATGTCCACCAACTGTGTGGGTCCTTGAACTGGGTAAGGCCTTGGCTAGGCATTCCAACTGACGACCTAGCCCCTCTTTTCAATTTACTGAAAGGGGGAGAGGAGCTTAGTTCTCCTATGTCCCTTACCCCAGAGGCACGGGCTGCGTTGGAGAAGATCCAAAAATCAATTTCCACCAGGCAGGCCCACAGGTATCAGCCAGATCTGCCATTTGAGTTCATAATTTTAGGAATGTTGCCACACCTCTATGGGTTGATCTATCAATGGGACGAGGCTGCTAAGAGCAAGGACCAAGGCTCGAGAGATCCTCTTTTGATTATAGCGAGGGTCTTCCTCAGCCACCATCGGTCCAAAAGGATTACATTGCCACAAGAGCTGGTGGCGGAACTGATCCGCAAAGCAAGATCGCGGATCAAGGAGCCCATGGGTTGTGATTTTGGCTGCATTCACATCCCAATCCAATTAAGATCGGGCCAATTTAAATTTGACACTTTCAAGAAACTGCTTGGCGAAAATGAAATGTTGCAATTCACCTTGGACAGCTACACCGGCCAAATTGCTGTTGATCGGCCAGCCCACAAAATTTTTAATCAGGACGTCCAATTTACTTTATCATTAAAAAGTGTTCAGAGTCGAACCCCTCTAAAGGCTTTGACTGTGTTTACTGATGCATCCGGAGCATCCCACAAGTCAGTGATGACTTGGAAGGATCCTCAGACTCAGCGGTGGGAGGCTGACATCACTGAGGTAGAGGGATCTTGTTGTGTTGTGTTAAGTTGTTCTGTTTCCCCCTCACTTTGTATGTTGGATGGTTCTGTTATCCCCCCCATTGTTATATGGTTCGGGCTTGGCTCACTCCACCCTCCTCCTCGCTGCCCATCATCCCCACTCCTCCCATCTTTTAATGTATCCTTCCCTAGACCCCTCCCTGGTGCCTTGTCTGTCACTCGACGCCCCCTCCCTTCCCTCTAGAAACTTCTGACTTGAGCGTCGGGTGATTGGCTCCGGGGCCAGGGTCCCGCCCTTTATGCACTCCTATTGCTTCTCCCTTAATGTCACTCCCTCTAATACCACTCCCTCCTTGCCTTCCATTGGTCCTGATGTTGTTCCCACCCCTGTTTCCAGCCCCCTTGATAAGATGCTGTAAGCCTGTGCATTTTGCTGGCAGCTGAGGTTTCCCACCAATAAAAGGTATTTTAATCCTCGGCTGGAGTCACCTTCTTCCTGTTGGATTGTAGCTGCGAGCCCCGTCCACTACAGGGAGCTGTCACCACTATAACGTGGATCAGTTCTCCCTAGGCGCCCTCTTGGGTAACCAAGCCCAGGAGAGTGCCCCTGCTGCAGGCAGTGTGCTGAGTGCTTGCCGGGCGACTGAGAGGATCGAGCCCTCTCTCGGCAACTCGCTGCTTCAGGATCTCCTCAAGTAGCTGAATTGGATGCAGTAGTCAGAGCCTTTGAGAAGTTCTCTGAACCATTTAATTTGGTCAGAGATTCGGCATATGTAGCTGGTGTAGCGTCCAGAGCAGAAAATGCCATCCTTCAAGAAGTGTCCAATGTTGCATTGCTCAATTTGCTCTCAAAATTGGTTGCATTAGTCTCCCGCCGAGAGCAACCCTTCTTTGTGATGCACGTCAGATCACACACTGACCTGCTGGGGTTCATCGCGGAGGGCAATCGGAGAGCCGATGCCCTTGCCGCGCCCGCTCAGATGGCCTCGCTCCCAGATGTGTTCTCACAAGCCAAGATTAGCCACCAGCAGTTCCACCAGAACGCCCCTGGTCTTGTTCGCCAGTTCCAACTCACCCGCAAACAGGCCAAGGCGATAGTGGTGACATGTCCCCAGTGCCAGTCTCATCAGTTGCCTTCCATCGGCTCTGGCACCAACCCCAGGGGGTTGTCCAGTTGTGAGGTGTGGCAGATGGATGTAACCCATGTGCCATCATTCGGCAAATTAAGTTACGTCCATGTTTCGGTGGACACCTTCTCCGGTGCAGTCTATGATTCTGCCCATACAGGGGAGAAAGCTTTAGACACGAAGAAACATCTTGTGCAGGCTTTCTCTGTGCTGGGTATCCCCAAGGTAATCAAACCAGACAATGGCCCAGCGTATAAATCTAGGGAATTCAGGAGCTTCCTACAGCAATGGGGGATAGAGCACAAGACTAGCTCTATCCCCTATTCCCCAACAGGCCAAGCCGTCGGGGAGAGGACCCACCAGAGCCTAAAACGAGTTCTAGAACAGTGTTTGGCAGTGAAGGTGGAGTCCCCCCAAGTCAGACTGTCCAAGGCCCTTTTCACCATGAACTTTTTAAATTGTTCTTTTGACAACCTAAATCCACCCATAATTCGTCACTTTGGACATCACGAACAGCTGCACCTGAAAGCCAGGCCTCCGGTTCTTGTTAAAGATCCGGAGACCTGGAAGACAGAAGGGCCTTATGACCTTGTGGCTTGGGGTAGGGGATATGCTTGCGTGTCCACTCCCTCAGGTCCAAAATGGGTACCATCAAAGTGGGTCAAGCCCTTCCTTTCTAAAAGGGCGGATGCAGTCAAAGCTGTGGTGCAGGTAGAAGAGGCTTGTTGGAGGAGGAGGCGCAAGCCCTTTGAGGCGGACTCTGACATTCCTGAGTGAGTCAAGCTAAGACCTTTTGAGTTAAATTTCTTAACTTGTGTTTGTTTCCTTTCAGTGGCCCTGACCCAATGGCTCCATCCTTCGCTGCTTGCACCATCCTTATGGCAGTACTGTGGTCCTGTTTGCCACCTGCGGACCCATGGATTGTTCCCCAACCAAAAGCGAACGTCTGGCTTATGCCTGTAAAGAAAATTATATCTGAGAGTGTAAGTTGACAACACTTAAATTAAGGTTGGTTCTTTCTTTTTTTCTTTACTTGTCTTTATATGAACATCGCTCCCATCCAGTGCATATTAAGAAAGAATATTTTTCTATTAGTTATATCTGGTGTCATGCGCACATCCACTAAATGTAGGAGAATGACATTTCCCTGATGTGAGAGAGTTGACTGAAGTAGTTAAGTTCATGGATGAAGTAGAAAAAACACCTCAAATACTCATGAAAATGGCTCCTAATACTGGACATGATCAAAGATCTATTTTGGAAACATCTAAAATAGACACAGATAGAGCAAAGACTAATATTTCAAGGGAAAAACTTGTGAGTTAAAATGTGTACATTATTGCTTTTTAAATACATTGGCATTTTGCTAGTGGAACTGGAATATTAAATTTACACAAAAATAACATCAATCTTTTTTGAAACCTGGCAAAAAACCCTAAGCAATTACATGCTATAAGGTGCATAAGTTTTTTCAGAATTTTTATTTGGCAGCTGTGAGAGTGTGGGGCTGAATTGATAAAGAAAACCATTTAAAAAAAGAAACTTCAACAATAGAGCCACCCTTAAAGCAAAAAACAAGAGAGGGCATTCCATGATTATTAAGAACTTTCAGTTATTGATTTTTCTTTATTGATTATTTAGAAATGTATAACCATTACCACTGGTCTGGGACCAAAATATTAAGTACTTACAAGGGACATAAATGCATTCAAACAAGCAGAAAACTCTAAATATTTTTAACAATTTGAATTAGAGTGCGATTCAGTGCCCCTGCCGAGCGAGCGCAGGGACAGGCTGCGCCTGGTGCTCAGAGGCCTCGTGGTGCTCAGGAAGAAGCCCTCGCTGGTGAGAAGGGGGCAGTGGCTGAAGCCCCGCTGGCAGCATGGGGCTGGGGAGTGCAGACATTTGGGCTTGGCTGGCCTTTGGCAGCAGAGGCAGCTGCTCCCAGCTCTCCCAAGTCCCGCTTCAGCCGCACGAGTGCCCCAAGCAGCCCTTGGTGCTGCGGCCAGTCACGGCTTCACAGCACGGCCTCGTCTTGCACACAGGGCGGAGGAATACGCGGCCTGTACCCGCACCTGGTGGAGCAGCTGGCTGATGCAGAGGCAGAGATGGTTGGGATGACCCTCTCTGTGCTGACACGTACGCTCCAGGACAAAGACCTTGAGATAGCCAGCATGACTGCCCTGAAGCTGGCTGAGTGCCTCCTGCCACACTTTGAGGACGTAAGGCTCTGTGCCCCCAGCCAAGGGCACTGGATGCTGCCTGGAAACTTTGTGCCCTGTGCAGTTTTGGGCCTTTGCCCCAGTGGGCCTGGAGTAGTTGGTGCTTAGGCCTTTTCCTCCAGGACAACAGCAACATGCAGCTGCTCTCCATTCAGCTCTTCAGCAAGTTGATGGAGCTGGTCGTGGAAGAGGGGGAAAATCCTCTGACGACCACTGTGAGCCAGAGCCTGCTCCCTCTATTCTTGCGCTGGCACGATGAGAACCCGCACGTGGCCAAGGTGAGGTTTGGTGTGATGCTGCCGCATCCCTGGCAGGGGACTCAGCCGCCTCCTGCCCTGGCGCCAGGCGGGCTCCAGCCTCCCCTGGCCTTGGCACAGGGAGCTGGGTGCCGTGCCCTGGGCCCTGCTGCCACCTGCGGCTCTTCGCTGCTCTCCAGGCCTGTGGCGAAGCCCTGCTTTGTGCGGCACGCTTCCTGAGGAGAAGGGATCTCGAGGAACTGCTGGCGAAGAAGCGGCGGATGAAGTTCGCCGAGCGCCTAGTAAGGACAGCCCGGGAGCCCCAGCTGCAGGCTGAAGAAGCCCCCTGCCCCATGTGCTCAGTGTTTGGGGCTGGCAGCTGTGCCCCCGCCCAGCGCCGCACCCGGGCCCGCCAGCCTGCGCCCTGCACGCCGCTCCCTGCCCCGGGCCGTGCGGGCCGGCTGGGCCGGTGCTGGGCGCGGGGAGCGCCCGGCCGAGGGGCAGAGCCCGCGCCGAGCCTTCCCTCTCGGCGCTCCCCGCAGCTGCTGCAGGAGGAGAGCCGAGCGGCCGAGCACCTGCGCTGGGCCCTGCCGCACCTGCAGAGCCCACAGAGGCCCCTACGAGAGGCGGCCATCAGGTTCATCGGTGAGCCACCAGCCCGGCGCCCCTCCCTGCCTCCTGGCCCGGCTACTGCCCCGGCAGCGGGAGCCGCGCCCGGGCCGATGGAGCCCCGCCCGCCCTCGGCGCTGCCGCCGCCCTCCCGCAGCCGTGCCCTCGGGCGGCAGCGTGCGGCAGGGCCCGGCGGGAGCCCTGCCCGTGCTGGAGGGTGTGCGGCCGCAGTGCTGGCAGCGCCCGTATCGGGCAGCTGTGCCGCCTGGGGCCGCCACGGGCTCTGTGTTGCCAGGGGTGGCCGGAGTGCTCATGCTGGGGCGGAAGGAGGAGCTCCAGGTCCTCAGGGAGGGTGAGTGAGGCAGCGAGGACCGCCGGGGGCAGCTGCAAATCCCGGCCCCGGAGCTCCAATCTGTGCTGAGCAGGGCTCTGCTCTCTCTGCGGACGAGGGGCGGCGGGGGCAAAGCCCGGAGAGCTTTCAGGGACACGTGGGGGAGGGATCCGTGGCCGGCACCTTCCGGCCGAAGCCCTTTTCTCCCGCTCCCTCCTGGCTATGGCTGGGATGGCCCTGGCAGGAGGCTTTTCTTGGATTCCCTCAATCTGGCCTCTGTCCGTGGCCTCTCTTCCTCTCTCCTCCAGCTGTTCAAGGCCTGAGGGAAGATGAGAGCCCATCCTGCATGAGCATCCTGATCCAGCTGAAATTCCAAAGAGGATCTGCAGAACTTTGTTTTTCTCCTGGATCAGATGTACCTCTACCGGTGTTCTTGGGTGATTTCCAGTTCTCATGGAAGATGGGACCCCCTGCAGAGCAGAAGGAACCAGCCTGAGATCCAGGCACAGCTGTGGCTGCTCACAGCTGAGCCTGCGGGAAGCTCCAGCAGCTCCTGCCATCTCTCTCCCTGATGGCAGCTCCCTCCCTGCAGCCCTCAGGCCCTACCCATCCCCTTTTTTACCTCCCAGCTCATCCCTTCACTTTGTTTTCTCGTAATAAACGGTCTGGGTTTTTCTAAAACCCAAAGGTGGGAGCATCTGCGGAGCAGAAGGGGCCAGCTGGAGCTCCAGGCACAGCTCTGGCTGCTCACAGCTGAGCCTGCGGGAAGCTCCAGCAGCTCCTGCCATCTCTCTCCCTGATGGCAGCTCATTCCCTGCAGCCCTCAGGCCCTGCCCATCCCCTTTTTTTTACCTCCCAGCTCACCCCTTGGCTTCACTTTCCCTTAATAAACAGTTTGGGTTTTCACCTTACCCCCGTCTCTGTGGAGCTGAAACGGTGCAAAACCTGAGCCCGGGGACACGCAGGGCCCTGCTGCCGTTCTCCTCCCTGCTGTGTTCTCTGCACGGACAGAGAAGAAGAAGGGCAGCTCAGGCTGCAAAGGTCCCTGTCTCACTGCTCCAGTTGCACAACAGTGTGGAGTTAAATAAAGGTCCTGCTGAGCACACTGAAGGGGACAAGGACCCTGGGTTTTAAAAGAGCCAACTTGAGTGTGCTCTGAAGCCAGCCGTGAGGGATTCCGTGGCGAGCATTCACTGAGGGCAAAGGAGCTTGCAATGCCCGAAGTTTCCACAAAGAGTTTCCTGAAAACACAGCAATGCTCCATCCCTACGCAGGGACAGGAAGAGGGCAGAACCAGAAACCATGGTGGCCTGGCAGGGAGCTTTGGGTGTGCCTAAAAGCAAATGAAGCAGCAGCGGCTTCAGCAGAGTGGCTGAGACTCGGTGGCACGATTGTCCCAGTGGCCGCAGCGCTGTCAGGCAGTGCCTGCACGCTGGGCGTGGTTCCGGCGGCTCTGCTCTCCCCACAAGCCAGGAATCGGGCAGCCCCTGCCTCAGAGCCAGTCAGCAACCCAAGCGAGACCAGAGGCAGGGGACCCTTCCCATCTCTCTGGGGCACGGCTGCAAAACAGCAGCTGTGTCTTCCTGCGCCTGTGTTTGGGGTGTGCTGAGCCCAGAGCCGGCCAGCTTGTGCTCTTCTGGGCAGGCAGGCAGAAGTGCTGCGTGCACAGTGGGGAAGGGGCTGACGAGAGCTCCCTGCAGGAACAGGACTCTGCTCCCTGGCTGGGAACAGCCTGGTTTTGCTGCCATGGGCGCAGGCAGGCGTTCAGGCACTCGAACAGGCAGCGGGCAGCTCTTGTTTATAGGGGGCCCGGGGCTGCGCGCCACAAGGGACGGGAGGAAACAGACTCGGGAGAAGGAAGATGAGCTTGAGCTGGAGTGTCTGTGCTACAAGGTGCCGAAGTAATTCAGCCTTGCCAGGGTTTCTTAAGTGTGTGTTGGTGTTCCCTGGGAAATGTAGGCATTTGGGGAAATGCCTTTGGAAGAGAGGGGCTTGCTTCTCAAGCAAAGTGCTTCCCCAGGAGCCCCCAGTGAGGTAGGTTCAGCTGTTTCCCTTTGTCTCCCTGCGCTCCTTTCCGTCCTTGAGGCCCCTTGCATTTGGCGGAGGGGTGTGGGAAGGGAGAAGGCTGTGAAGAGCAGCTTTGGCATCTGCCTGGGCCTGCAGAGACCAAGCCAAGCACCAGCAGCGGGATGTGTTCCCCCGCTCTGAGCACAGGACAGAGCTGGATCATCTCTGTCCGGCCAAGAGCCCCAAATGCCTCTCAGAGAGCTGTGAATTCAAAGGCCTTTATGCCCACATTAATGCCATCTTCCCTCTCTGGTGAGTTTTCACTCTTGGCAAGATGTGTTTGCCTCTTGCTTGCTGGAAGCTGCTCTGCTCCAGGGCCGGCACCGAGCTGGGCTGTGCAGGCCGGGCACCGTGGAGAGTCCTTCCCTGAGCACTTGGCAGGTCTTGGTGTGTCCGGGGCTGTGTTAGACACTCGGGGCAAGGGATTCCTTCCAACCCGGGGCACCTTGGGTGGGGAAGGGGTGGCCTCGGGGCATGTGGCAGCGTGTCCCTTTGTGACTCGGTGCAGAAGGTTCACCATGTGACTGAAAGGGACAGCGTGTCTCAGCAGCCCTTTGTGACACGCATTCAGAAAATTTTAGAAATATTCTGAAATTCTAAGAGCTACAGTCCAGTTCAAAATGACTAGACCCAAAGTTTTCAGTTTTTAATCATGCAACAGTATTGTTCTAAGGTGTTTTTCCTCACTTCCAGATTGCCATTTCACTCTTCCAGAGGATTCACTCTTTTCAGATGATTTTGGTGTGAATAAAGACAAATCTGTTTACAGTTGACATTTTGAATAATCTTTTTGTCTTGGGTAGAGGTGAAGGAATACAAGATGCAAGAGACTGTTGTAGCTGAAAAATTTATCTATAAATTCTCCTGAGAATTGCCAGTAATTTGTTTGGGGACAGTTTCCTTTTTACATCTGACATCTGTTTCTAGAGCTCTTGTAGGAGCCCTATTACTTTTTTTTTCCTTAAGAAAATGAAGAAGAAGAAGAAGAAGAAGAAGAAGAAAGTGGGTTTAAAAATTATTTTTGATATTTCCCTCTTCTCTGAATTTTTTTTTTGTGGATCTTTTTCTTAGGTACAGCAAAATTTTGCTGTGAGACCTGGGCCATCTTTAGGAGATTCTCTGGACTGAAGAAAGTTCCAATATCAGGCGTTTGTTGTAGCCCAAGGTTTCTAGGGAACTTGACATTTTCTAGGTATGAATTTTTCCCATCTGGAGTCATGTAGACATACTGCTTCCAAGGAATCTGTCTGCAAAATATGATGAATTTCGTTGGGTAGAGGCTGACACTGCTTTACTTCAGCCATTGGTCTGTTCCTTTCCTTTTCCTTTTCCTTTTCCTTTTCCTTTTCCTTTTCCTTTTCC
>JANIJU010003062.1:62618981-62661264 GCA_025504685.1 Leucosticte australis
TTTCCTTTTCCTTTTCCTTTTCCTTTTCCTTTTCCTTTTCCTTTTCCTTTTCCTTTTCCTTTTCCTTTTCCTTTTCCTTTTCCTTTTCCTTTTCCTTTTCCTTTTCCTTCATGAAAAGAATAGCCCTTCCTAGTATTATATATGTTAATATTTTGACACAGTAAAGCTAACATGAAGCAGAAGAAAAGAAATCCCTTTAGCAGGTGACTTCTGCTCCTTTGTGCTCAGTCTCAGCTGACTGAACTCTGTCTCAGGTGCAGCTGTCTCTGACAGACAGACACAAACCTTGGAGGAGGTGAGAAGTGGAGAACTTGGAAGGGTGTTTCCTGGACAGTGGCCCATTGTTTCATTAGGCTCCAGGAGGTTCTCTGTGACATCAGTGCCAACTGAAATCTGTCTGGAAAGAGAAAAGTTTTTGAAAAACCTGTATCCACCTCTCAGAATGAACCAGCTCATCCTTTAATTCTTTTGGCAATGATGGGACTGTAGTGATGAAGCATGAGAGTTTGGGAACACAAAACCCCTTTTGCAAATGTAAAAATTTAGATTAAAATCTGCCTGCTTGCACAGCAGAGCTGTCTTCTGTGAGAACTAAAAATGCTGACAGCAACTATCTTAATTAATAAGCATACATGTTAAAGCATAAATACACACTTTTAAAATTAATCTAAAAGACATTGTTCCAATAGGAATATGAATATCTACTTTAGGTTTTGAAATGAAACACAAGAGTGCTGTAAAAATGTGTGATTATTATAAGCCCATTATGGATGAGATTTTGTTTTTCCAGTTAGACTGAACAGTGAATAATAGTTACTCTCATCACAAATATGTATTAAAATTCATATATAAAAGAGCAAAAACTAGTTAGATTCTTTAAAGTAATTATAGCAAATATTTGTGAAGTTTTAATTTTGTAGGTTTGTAGACTGCTATAGTTTAAAACCAGCTTTGATGATAAAGTGAATAGTTTACATAAAAATCTAATAGATTTTTTGCTGTAAACTTACAGAATACATCACTAAACTGTCACAGAATTTTTTTTATTTCATTCTGGCACTCACAAACATAGTCTCACCAGAATTTTTCTGCGAACATGATGAGATTTCTGTAACATCTTGTAAGCCCCTGAAGTTTATGGCAAACTAGTATTCATAACATCCTAAGGGACTGTGGAAGTATGCGCTTAACAATTCTTATTTAACTAAGTGTAGCTACTTTGGTAACTACACTGTACATCAAAGGCACTTAAAATTGTATGTATAAAGTAATTTACTAACTTGAAAACTTTATCCAACCTATCAATAGGCAGTCTGTACAGATGCGTGAAACCAATCCTGGTTTCAGGATTTTTTGTTGTTTTAAAAATGGGGTAAAAATGAATGTGCTATTTAGAGGAAGTCTGTGTAATATTTTGGAAGTGTGTGCAGAAAGCATCAACACAAGGACTGAGCAGTGTAAACAGAATAATATATTATGTTTGCTATTCTAGGACCAGATCTGAAGAGAAGCAAGACAGTTCTACTTCTACACTTTTGCTAAAGCCAGCAGAGTTGAAGGAATTCCAGAAAGACTCAGAAAAGTTTCTTGGTTTTATATTGGCCAAATGCCAGGCACCTATGAAAGTCATTTGCTCACCCTTTTTTGCTTTCAGTTGGGCAGAGGAGAGGGAAAAAAAAATAACAAAGGACTCATGAGTTGAGATGAGGACTGGGTGAAAATAAGGGCAAAACGGGTTCAAATTTAAAGATATAAAGTAAATTTATTATTAATAGAGTCAGAGGAGGACAATGAAAACTAAAATAAGTCTTTAAACAGCTTTTTTCCTCTCAACCCCCTCCTCCTTCCCACCAACAGCACAGGGAGATAGGCATGGGATTTTGGTCAGTTTGTTATTCAGGATCTTTTTCTGTTTGTTCAGGGAAAGGAGTCTGTTCTCTGCTATGCCATGGGGTCCCTCCCATGGGCAAACAGTCTTCCCCACATTGTTGTGGTGTGGGTCACTCATCCACAGGGTGCAGTCCTCCAAAGATAGGCTGCTCTAGTTTGGAAGCAGGGGCCCCCTCTCTCCATTCGGGTCTCCCACTGGATCACAGCTTTCTCTGGGATCCACCCACTCTGGTGTGAGCCCTGTTCCCACGGGCTGTGAGTGGATCTCTGCATCCCCCACAGACTTCATGCATTACAGGGAGACACCATGTTCCTCACTACGACTCACAGAGGAACCTTGGCTCCAGCACTTGGACCCCTCTTTTCCACTGACCTTGGTGCCACCTTGTTGTTTTCCCTCTCGTGTCCTCACTTCGTTCTCTTCTCTGACTAGAAGAAAAACTGCTGCTTGTAGGTACCATTGCCAACAAATTCCACTAATTTAAAGATTCCTGCAGGATCCTACAGTGCCAAGAGGTTGATTTTGTCTAGGCTTCACAGTGGGGAGTCACTCACCATGTTCCTACTGCTGGCCAGGTGGCCCTGCCAGTGGCAGCACTGGTGCTATTCAACACCTCTCTTTATACAGGGTGCCAAAGAGGAGATGCCACCCCTGCCCTTCTGCTCATGGCATGGCTGGCTAGGGCTGGCCAGGCATGCAAGGCTCACTGCAGACTGTGCTGAGATGGCAGAGGCCACAGTGGCCCACTGTCATGTGCTGTGCCAGGATGGCCCTGGTGGTGGCCCCTTGCCACCCCAGGAAATAGACTGGTCCTGCATTGTTTTGGTTTTTTCTTGAATGTGTCATCACAGAGGCATTACCAATTTCCCTAATTAGGCCAGCAGAATGTCCATCTTCAGAGCCATCAGAGATTGGCTCCATCCGACATGGTGGAAACTTCTAGCAGCTTCTCACAGAAACTATTTCTGTGGCACCCCCCTGCTACCAAAAATCTAGGCTGTTGCAAATCAACAAAAAAAGATGCTAGACCAAAACAGATGATAAATTTTTACAACAAGGTGCTGCAGCTCTGGAAAAAGCATGTTGAAAATAATTGTAATGAAATCTCATTATAACGCTGGTCATTTGCCTGATGGGCCCGAGTTTCATGTTATATTTACTCTATAATTTAAAATGTTTCTAGATTTCAATTCACTTAAAGTTTCACTTTTGATCCTTGTTGGACTTTTTATTGTCAAATTCTGTGAAGACCTGTTGTCCCTTGCTCCTCTCATAAGGCTTTTGGTCCTTCCTTTATCTTCAGACTTTTGGTCCTTCCTTTATCTTTCCTCTCTCTCCCTGCCTTTCTTCAGTGCCCTGTCTTATTTCCTTGGATCTGTGGCATATGGGAATAGATACTTGCTTGCCCTCATGCTGTGGCTTAATATCAAAAGACAAAACTCTTGCAGCAGTATTAAAATAGTAAGATAAAAATCATGTCTTTCTTAGAAGCTTCCTGGTGCCCCCATGGTGGTTATGGGCCTTGCATTTCTGCAATTTTATAACTTTAACAAATTAGAGTATCTAAAAAATATTGTTTAATTAGAGAATAATTGTCTAATAATTGTCCAAATATTGTTAGGTAATTTTCCCCCATGTTCTGCCCCGTTGGAGTTGACCCAGGGCTTCTTTGCCCCATTTCTCGTTGTGTCTTCTTAGATTCTGGTTGCAAAACGAAATGTCCTTGTTTGAGGTTTTCTTCTTGAAAATAAGACAAAACAGTATTTCAGGAATGTGTTAGAAGATTATCTGATTTTCTAAAATGTAAGGGGAAAAGGGCAGGAAAAGTACTAGAAGCTGCAACCATGTATTAATACTCTACAAAGTTACCAATTGTGAAAAATGTTTAGAAAGCAAAAATCTTTAGGCATCAAGGGAATAAGCAATTGCTTCATTTTTTCTGGTGACACCCAGTGAAAAGCAGCCTCTGCCCAGCTCTGTCTTTGAGGCAACACAGCAAAAAGTGGTCCTTGGTTACTGTGCAGTGTACAGTCAAGTGCTCTGGGCTGTACTCCTGGTGTAAGTACAGTCTTTGATGTTGACATCAACATTGCTCTTGAGTTCAGATCACATTTTAATGTTTTCCTAGGATTTTTTATTTCACTTAAAGCAGCTTGAGAAACTGAAGCTTTTTGCAGAACTTTGAAGTTGTTCTGGACTGATTGCCTACTACAAAACCTTTATGGTCTTCTCTAAAACTCAGTCCTTGTGGAAGGAGCTCACAGATGGTCTGTGAGTCAGAAAGACTTAGTTGAAGAAGAAAAGCTGATAAGTAGTCACCTTTGCCCCTGAAAGGAGTTCTGTCAAGGCTGTTGGCGTGGCAGTGGAGGAGAAGAACAGATAAACAAGGGGTCTGCAATTAGATTTTGACAGAAAACAGTGGTGGAGACCACCTTGCTCCAATGAACATTATGTTGATTTACTGTGGCCAATGAATAGACATAAACTTTGTGAGAAGGTTTAAAAAGACAGCAAGCTGCTAAAATAACAGAAAGAGAAGCCTTCTTAAATGCATGGTGTTCTTCTGTTTGTTACAAGCATCTCAACAACGACAAGTCCTCTTCTTAAGAAAATTACTTTTTTAATGTATGCAAAGAACGACTAAAAACCGAGGTTTCCATCCATCTGGAAGAAAATGCTGGTGTTTTGAAATAGTTCCCATGCTTAGGCTGAGGCTTAACAGCACCACATTTAGAGGCTGTGACAGAAATGGTGTTGATTTGTTACAGAAACCAGGCTCAATCACTGCATCATCCCCTGCGCTGCTTTGTGAAACAGGGGCAGACAGAAGTGATGGCAGTCACTGGTACCAGAGTGGCTGCAGACATTGATAAATATTTAACATGCTGCCCATATGGTCCCTGTGGGAGACCTATGGCTTTGCTTTTTGCCTTAAGTTTGTCCAGTTCTGTTGCAAGATTGAATTCTCCCTGTTATCTCCGAGCAGAGGAGGAATTTATATTTACAATTTCATTTAGGAACACAACCTTCTAGAAGACAGCTGCATTAGGGAAAAAATACGCATTTTATAGGTATTCTTTGACGATTGACTTGGATTATTCTAGTGCAATACCAGCTCCCAACCTTAAAAAAGGTCAAAGCTATTATAGATTGATCCATTTCATCTCCTGCTGAGAAAAATGGGAAGACTTCAATGACTTCACAGGGAGCTTAGCTGGTGTAGCAAAGTCTTTCTGAGAAGTACTATGTGGCCTAGTTGAAATCCACCAATTATACTATATTTTGCTGCAAGGTATGGGTAAGGTCACAGTTATACAAGTTCTCTATTTAAGTGCATGTTCCTTCCATTCAGATCGTGTCAAGTTAGTACCAGTTCAACAAAATCTAAAGTATATAACAACAATGGCAATCATTTTATTCTGTGGTAATTTCTATTTTATATGGCAATCATTATATATTTTATATTCATCAAATAAGAGGGTTTTTTTAACTTTAACTTCTTATTCCACAGTAATAGTGGTTGGCATTAGACTTTGATCTTGGCCTCACAAGTGCATAAACAAGTGAGTAAAGTAAGTGATTTTAAGCATTTCTTGAAAAGAGTTGAAATACAGGCTCTGGGAGAGTCACTTTTACAAATATGCTCATGTCCTAACTTCTCCATTATTCTCCAAGCATCCTCAAGTGATGATCACTTATAAATGTTCTACCCTGGTTTTCTGTTTCAAAATAGTGTTTTTCTTGATTCAAGGATCATGGGAAATTTGTCATTCCAACATCTATTTTCTTAAGACTGTGTGAGATATCTTTGATTTACTCCTTGCTGAGGGCATCCCTGTCTAGCAATAAATAAATATATCTGGTTTAATGCTACTTCTCCCCTTGGGTGTCCTTCAAATGCTTTTAACTACAAGGGATTTTGCTGAAGTAATCCATCAATGCTAGTAAGACCTCTTTCAAGTCGTGGAGGCCAGTATATAATAATATGACTGGCTCTCAAGGATGTTAAAGAACATTTACCATGCATAAAGCCAAGTCTATTTCACATAGGGATGTTCATCTAGGTTTGACAATTTTAATTAAGAAAGCCGCACGGAACTGGGAAATGTTTCCCTGTTTTTTCCTAACAGTTGGCAAACAGTTTGAATGGGGATAAAATCATGTACTTCAGTTGGAGAGAATAAAAATGGAAGCAAATAAGAAACAAAGAAACAAAACCTCACGACAACAAAAAACCCACCCAACTTCACTATAATTCCCCCCCCCCCAAAAAAAAGAAACCAAACCCTTTTTCAATATTTTCTGCAAAATAGTCAATTATGAATGTAACCACAAAATTAGAAGTTTTTCTTTCCCTTTAACTGATGTGAAGACAGAAGGAAAAGAAAGCAGGCAGGAAAATTCAGTTTTCTCCGTCTACCAATACTCTTGCTTTTTTTCAGGTTTTGAATCAAACAGTAAACTTTTAGAATCAGACAATGAATTACTATATATTTTAAATAGTAATAAAAATAATCTGATACTGAAGTGTTAATGTGGAAATAGTTCATAGCTTTCTGGATAGTTCTGAAGGGATTAATTATTGTACCCCTGGAGTCAGGCTATAAAACAGCTAAAGTGGAAATCTGAAAATGATAAATAGTATTTTGCATGTTCACCCTGTTTTATTAATAGCATATGTTTTGTTTACCTTATTTTATTCCTATACTATGTGGCCATTGTACACTGGATATTTATGTACAGCTTGATGTATATTACCATTATTATTATTATAAAAGAACACTTTTCAGTTATTTTGTAGCAAAACCAAGACTGAACACCTGAATAAACTGATAGATCTTCCAAGGAAATAAAATACTTCATTATAAGTTACTTGTAGGTGTACAAATACTTGGTGTTCATAGCTATTGCTTCTGGAGAGGCTTAGGTGCATTCCCATTACATCCTAAAACTTAGTGCCAGGCTGGAGCTAACGCCAAGGCCATTGATATATTAAAATTCTTTACTGCAGCTGTGCTTTAGCTGTATGCTTTTTGTTTGTTCCCATGCTGAATAAAAGCCTGCAGACCAAGTTGCCCTATAATTCTGGATAATTGGGTTATTCATTTTAAACCCCTTGTATGGTAGGAGGAAATAATCGCTGTGCCTGTATGAATTGGAAAGGTGCCATTCCATTGAAACCAAGGTGAGACAATTTGTTTCTGGAATACCAGGGAGAACTGAACTGCTGCAGAACAAATGCCTTTTTGAGATAAAACTAGACTAAACAGCTTTAAGCTTCCCTTTACTTGTTGGTGCCTGCAGTTCTGAACATTTTAATTGAGGCTTTTCTTTTGTTCCACATAAAAGAAAGCTTTGTCCATCTGTTTGAAGTGAAATGTTATTTTGCTTAAAAGAACCCATTTTAACAATTGAACTGTAATCTATTATTTTAAAAGCATTTGGGCCTATCCCGAGTTGGTGTAAAATTAATATTAAGTTATAAGAATGACACATGAGAAAAGAATCTAATAATTTACTTCTTCCAAAACACAATTTATGCAAGGACCAGCATTTAATATTTTCCTAGGATAAGCAACACTATTTTGTTTATCATACAAGTGATTGCATCTGTCCTTTTTGATCTGTGAGATGTAAAGCTTTAAGAACTAATTAAAAGCTTTGGCCTTGGACATGATGTTTCTATATTTTCTTTGCCTTCAAAATAGTAATACATTCAAGTTTTTAAAAAATTCTTTACAGTTATTCCAGACTACAAACCATACGTCTAAATATCAGATATTGCTAAACTATATCTACTTTAATTTCTTAAAATTCAAGTATCTCTAAACTTTACTACACGTCAAAGAATTCAGACACCTCTAAGAATTAAAGATGAGCAACTAAAGTTTGGCTTTATTAATAAAACATTCTAGCACTAAACAGTGGAGTAAGTTTTCTCTTCCGTTATCAGATGTCCAAGGAAAATGATGAGTTCTGAAGAAAGTAGGATGATGTTATCACAGTTTTCAACAAAAGACAAATACTTCAGGGAATATTTTTCTATTTCCTTTCTGATAATGACTAAGTTCTTGCACAACCATACAGAATATAATGAGCTATTTATGGGTATATGAAGTTACAGCTGCAGTCATTGAGGGCATTTCCTTAAATGTGAGCTCTCTAATATTATGCATAACTGATCATAATCTATAAAATCTTAGGCTGAGTTTTTCTTTAGAGTTGGTCAATATAATTTTTTTCCATTGAATAGTACTGACTATGAGCAGCTGACTATAAGGCAACTTGTAAGAAGAGCAAAACCTTGAGTAAGGAAAAAAAATGATGCGAGTTTCATTAATTAAAGGAATAATCACTAGATAACCATTGAGTTTAAAGAGGTTCACACGAATGCATAGCATTTACTTTGTAGAAATGAATGTCTGGAAAATATACTGTATACGAATATATAGTAATAAATAGATAATAACATGAGAACCTTGAATGGTGTTACCTCTCAGCTGATGACAATAGAGTATGCTTAATTAAACCATTTCTCAGTCACGAAGGAATGATAAATGGAGATGCTTCAAATAACTTTTATATAAATCTCAGGAAAAATATATCTATTTGAGGCAATAAAAATGAAGTATGAAAATACAGAAAGCTGCACCATCTCAGTAAAAAATACTCATAATTCAAAAAATTTCAAAATGTTTAAATAAAAAAAAAACTTAAGAATTATAGCTATTTAAAATAAGATTAATAGGGAAAACAAGGGCTTTTCTAGCACCTCATGACAGTTACTACTTGCAGTGCTGTTCACAGATACTACATATGCATTTCATTGTCTCTTGACTTGCACAAAATTCTTTCCATGAGCTTTGCCTGGACTCAGCTTCCTTGGCCTGTTTGCCTTGACCTTTATGGACCTTTATGGACTTTATGGACCACTGGCAACACTTCAGCTGATGCCTACTTTTGCAGTGAGAACTGGCAGCAGTCAGACCTTAAGTTCCAAAGTCTGTTTTGAAAGAAGAAACCGTAAGGATAAATCATTGTGCATTATGGAAACTGATCTGTGGCAGAGGGCATAAACTCAGGATTTCTCTCTCATTTGAAAATGGGAGCTTCTGGAGGTAGATTCAGGAGCTTCTGAATGGAAATTGTTTTACTTTTTAGCTTATTTAGCAACTATATAGGAACATCTCAGCAAGAAGAGGAAGAGCACAAATGGAGAGAGATATTAAAGAGAACTAAAAAATTAGTATGGTGTTCTCTGTGTGTGTATGCATTTGAATGCAATCAAAGCTCCTGTTGAGCTCAACGGTTCAAAATATCTGCAGATCAAAGGACAATTCTACTTTGTGTGTGGCATGCCAGATCCAGGGAGGAGCAGAAGTGTTTCACATCAGCTGGAAAACTTGTCCCTGCTATCAGGAACCTTTCTCTAATGCAATGCTTCTTCCTTGCCACAGCTTCCCTCTGATCTTTCTGTCACAAGAACTAAAGAATGCTTTGATCCTGTACTAAAATCCCATACTTTGATTCTGTACTAATCTCACACCTCCAAAATTCATGTTTTCCCATCATGTGGCCCAACACAGTGGTGTGCCTCTGTAAGAGTCACTTGATCCATGTTATCACATCTCTTGGAAATTAAAAACAGTATCATTTTAAAACGTAGCAGAACAAATCAAATGCCAAGGACTGGCTTTATTTTTATGTAAATAACGGGCAAGACAAGAATGCAGCCTGTTCCATTTCTGTTTAAAGATACGATTGTCTGTGAGATGTGCTAGTAGAAAGCCTGTGGAGCTGATCAGAGGATTAGCTTTTACAGCAGCTGTTGCTACTGAGTAAGAGAAAGCCAGTTCTAATTCAACATATTTCTCCATCACTTAAAGCACCTGTGTTCCTCAGACTGGCTGCTTATAAGCCTATTTCAGTTCCATTTTTACTTAAATTCAAGAAAGCTTTGGACATTAGTTTTTAAAATGCCTGTATTCATAGAGCTGACTATTTCTTCCTGAAATGATTATATACTAGTTTATCACTTCATCCTGAACCAGAACAAAAATATATAAAGAATGGGATGTCTAGAAATAATTTATTTTTAAATTTAAAATTTTCTATGTTTCTGACAGCCGAGCTGGAAAACTTTTGCTGAAAATAAGTGAATTAAGGATCAAAAGTAATTTATACTCTCTTGACTAAAAATTTTAAATGCCTTTCCACTAAAATTTTTTGTTTGAATACATTCTTTTAAGTAGCAAGAAATACTTAATTAATCTCTTACATACGTTTTTTAATTAGTATACCCTTTCAAGGTCTATGTGTCTTGCTCTTATTCTTTTTGGAGCAGATGAGCCTGAATTCTTGTACTATAGAGTAACTTCAAATGAATTAATTACTGAAAATTCAGGGACCCAAGGTGAGAGACAGAATATTAATCTGAGTAAGGGCAAAATGTTAGATACTTGGGTAGAGAGACAGAAGAGCCAAAAAATGAAAATTTGGTGGCTGAGAGACTGAGGGAGACCCAGTCTGTCTCTTCTTTGAAAGTAAGTGTCCTGCTCAAGTTAGTGGTTACTTTTGCAGTAGCTTGGAGAATCTTGGTGAGGATACTGAACTGGGGAGTGCCATTCCTAAACCATGACAATACATATGGGAGGAGGATGAACAGTGTTAATCTTGGATAGTATCTGCATGTTGAGTCATAAACAAATGCCTTTAAAAATTATATTATCTATTAGTTGCTTGTTGAAATGTCTGGACTCCATACAAAGTAAATAATCAGAATAGCACCTGTTTGGAAAACATTTCTATGATACTTAACATTTTAAAACTAATACTAGGGGAAGAAATCCCCAGAATTGATTTAAACATCTGTGCCAATACTGGAAAAAGGGACACAATGATAATAGAACTGGGATTTTGAATTATAGACATATTTTCACTTGTCACATTCTTAAGTAATATTACTGACTTTCCTCTGTAAGGATGTAATTAAAATTTCTAGAAACCAATCCAGGCAAGGCTCGTGAACTACACAGTTTCCTCATTTCTGTTTTCAGCTGCTTCCTAAATGGATAAAGTATATATGACCACATTTCCAGCCTACTAAGCTTAAATTAGACTCTCTCAGTGGTATTTCAATGTTACCACACGTTTCTGCTTTGCCTTGTTCCTACAGGGTTCTTACAGCTTTCTGCTAATGGAGTCCACAGATCTGTAATGTAGTCATAGTTTGCTGTTTTCCATTTCCCCCCCCCCCCCACCAAAAAAAAAAAAAACAACAAAAAACAAAAAACATAGCATCATCAGTATTGCAAGAGACCTTTAAGATCATCAAGTCCAACCATCAATCCACTGCCACTGCAACCCCTAAACCACTCAATCCCAACAGCCAGTGCCAGGTCCAGATTCTTTTCGAGCACTTCCAGGGATGCTGACTCCAGCTCCCCCCTGAGCAATCTATTCCAATGCCTGGACACCCTAAAAGTGATTTTTTTTTTCTAATATCTAATCAGAATCTATTCTGTCTAAGCTGTGATTACTTCACAGAATGCATACTTCCCTTATACTTGTTGACTTCCTTATTGAGAATAATTCCCCAAGCAAAGAATCTGGAGAAATCAAGTTCCTGTGAATTTTTGCCTCATGACAAAGACCTGTGATGTTAAGTGTGCTCTAAACTCCAACTGAAAATTCCCTGTGTACAAAATTGATAGTTCCTTTGTTAGCTCCACTCCTTTGATAAACCAGAAAAAATACCTTTGCATGTTTCACAAACCTGTAGAAATTGAGATAGTTTGAAAACTAACCCTTTTCTCTCAAACTAGACTTACGTGTAACAGTGATTTCAGAACAGAAAGGTGCAGAAAGACTGATTTACATCTGAGTAGTGTGATGGAATGTTTTATATCCTATTCTAATGTTTATTTCAATGTATCTGCAAAAGTCTTGCTGATTTCAAAACCTGGAAAATAGCCATGGGATTTAGCTTCCTTATCTCCAAATTTAAATTTACTGCAGAAGATGAAAAATGGCATTTCAATGCAAATACTCAGCAAAACAGGGGAAAGTAACTTTAATTTAATAAGCAAAGTATTTTCCTATTAATTAAATGTGTATTGATTGTTGCAAGAGCAATTATTACGTTTAGCAAGTGTGAGAAAGATTAATCTAGTTGCAATCTAATTAATTTAGAATTGCATGGGCAATACAAATACATAATTAGAAGGAACTGTATTTCTAGGAAGCTAAGGATTTATTAAGGAGAAATGTTCTGATTGCATGAGTACTTATTATAGAATTCAGGGAATAAGAGTTTTTAAAAACTGCTAGTTTATCATCTCTCCAGAAAAGAATATACAGAAGAAGACATGAGAGAGGTCCCAGCCTTGCTCATAGCCTAAGTCTGAATTAGAACTATTTATGTTAAATTAATAAAACTCAGTTTCCTTACCAGCAAAGGGCAGAAATCCTTCTATATAAAAGGAACAAAACTGCTGCATTTGCAGTAGATGGACAAAGGATAAAAAAATTAAAGAGCTGCCGTTAAAATATGGTGTTCCCTCTTTCAGTGTAGAGGCTGAGTAGCAAATAAAAGCACAGGACAGCTGGGATCCAGGCTGCTGGAGGATCTGTGGATGTGAGAAGCCTGAATAAAACAACCCCCTGAGTAAATTTGTGGAACAAGGATGAATGGCCTCTTTTCTCTCTACTCACACAGAGACCTCTCATGAAAAGCCTTACACTGTATTTCCTAAATGTTATTAAATCAAAATGGTTTCCCGGACAGGGCTGAATAATTTTTATACAGGGATTTTGGAGGAGATGTACCATGAATTTTAGCAATGCTGGGCAGTGTTTTATGGCTCTATAGGCCAGATGAGGTTTGTGGGTCATTCTGAAGCCATTGCTAGCTAAACAAGCAAGCAATTTTTTTACCTCTCTTGTCATTAAAGGAAAAGGGGCTGAATGAGATGTGTCTCACTAGTTGCTTAGCAAAATTTGATGAAGCATTATATTTAGAGCAAAACAAAAACAATCAATCAAGGAGAAAGGATAAATTAATCTTACACTGCAAGACCATGCAGAAGTGGCTTCAAATGTCATTTAGTTCAGAAGAGCTGTAGTTAACATTGAAACTTTTTCAGGTGTACTCATAACAGAATTAGTATTATAAGATGCAAATTTTATTTTCTTGGTAGAATTAAGCTAGTTTTCTGCCATCAGAAGCAGTAGAAACAGAAATATAGATATAAATAGGAAGATAAAAAAGAATTTCTAGAAAATTTAATCACATTAATAAAAAAAAGACTTTTTCTCAGATGCATGGTATGGAGAAGCAATGTATCTTTGTGAAAGATTAAATATTATAGATAATATTTGGAAAATAATTTGCTGTGTCTGAATCCTGAGAAAATTTCCTTCAAGATTTCATTTTCATTTGTGTTTTAAAATCAATATCAGTTCATAAATCTTTCCAAAATATTTCACTGAAATTGGTGTCCCCTATATTAGCTGTTGTTAAAGACTGAAATACTTCATGCCTCAAACATTGATATGAAGTTTTTCTCATTATAGCAAAAACTGTATAAAGAAGCTACAAGCACAGAAACCTCCTTGAAGAACTTTGGACTGTGAGTCAAACTGCTGAGTTTAGATAAAGAGAAACCCATTCTTCAGTCACCTCAGGCCAGAGGAGACACAAACAAGGCTGGGGGAAAGGAATGCATCCACAAGAGAGCCAAAAGCAACAGAGACTCTTTCCTGTCAGGATTTGGGGTGAGGAAGACCACAGCCCACAGTGTTCAGGTTTGTACAGATGATGCCCCCCAGGCGAGGGTGGGGGGAGGAGGTTTTGGGTGTGTGGTGCAACCTCTGGTTAGAGGCAGTGAACACCTATCCTCCCTTACACAAACCAGCCCAGCTGTGAAACCCCCAATCCCATGGGCCACATCCATGGAGCATTCCCATGAGAGCAGCTGAGGGGGTGCCTTAATCCATCAGAGGCCCCCAAAGTGCCCCTGGAGTCATTCCTGAGGCCTGGCACCACGGGACTGCAGGTGATGCCACCGACCCAGAGTCTGTTGTAAGGGAAAGGGCAAACTCCCCCCACCAGGGAGGTGCCTGGGTTTTCCCACCTGGCCTGAGCATGTGTTAACCCATCAGATTCTGTGGTTTTTGGGGGGACCTTCACCACAAAGAAGACCAGCTGGAGAGGATCAAGGGAGCATTGTTAGGATCCACTGATAGTGGTATTTCCTTTATTCTCTCTTAGTCATTCTCTTTCTGTCCTCCCCCACCTATTTTCTACTTCATTCTTTTCTCTCCCTCTCTTTCTTGCTCTCATATTTACTATCAAATAAAACCCATACTCTTTACATTTGCTTGTGGTCTCATTTGCACCTTAATTCAGGCAGACACAACTCTAATAACCTTTAAAGCCAGATCTTGACAGCCGTCTCTGAGAATACAGTAAAATGACTTGTCCAGGATTGGAGTGGATCAATAGTGTCATTGGTGAGCAAATCCCCTGAAAATGTTTTACTTCTTTGCTTTTGTTACTAAGCTGTTTCCCATCAATTTCTGTGGATAAGACAATTCAAAGCCAGTCAAATCACTGTGCATGTCATCTCCGCTTCTTCTTTTTACTTCTTCAAATACATTTATTTTGCTAAATAGAATGAAGCTCCATCTGTCTCCATTTGTTTGAGTTCTCTTTGAGTACTTCATACTCTTCCTGATTAAATATTCCAGGTCATAGGCTTGCTGCAGATTGCTGGTTTCTTGCCTCTCTGACTCTCTCCCCATTCACAGCTCCAGTGCTGAGAGAGCAGGGGGCAATTAGAACCTTCCCTCCACTGAAGACTCAGACTGTGCATTACTGGCTTTTAGAGTGAGAGACTCTGTTGTGTCCCCTGACCTATCACTCGTGTGTCAGTGAAAGAAGCTGAAACAGATGTTTCTCAGAGGACAGCAAATGTATCAAGAAAACACTTTGTTGATAGAGCACCTGTGCCTAGATGTGGCAAATAAAGGCTATTTTGGGTTGTCAAATATATAATAACTTGTGTGTAGAGATTTGTAAAAAGCAAAGTTTGTTCTGCACAATTTCAATCTTTTCGCTGTGTGGGGTCTAGGAAAAGTTGGTGTTCTTTTAGGTCAAGGAGATGTGATTTGCAATGTTTTCACTTAGGGCAAACTTTGTGAAAGAATGTATGAATTACAGGTTTAAAGAGACTCCCTCTCAAACCTGACTGATCCTGTATGATATGGTAAAGTAATAAAAATGTACATTGAATGTCTGTCCATCTGCAAAAATCCAGATCCATTTCTTGCATAATTTTAAAACAAAATGTCTTAAACCTGTTAACATAAAAGAAATTTATTTAAATCATGTGTGGTTTTGAAAGCAAAAAGAATTGCAAAATTAGAGACAGTAATATGTGCATTTTACAGTAGGAGTATCTTGTGAGGATGTCAGAAACTGTCCTTTAGCATGTAGGTAGTCATCTTTTTAGCTAATAATGCCCAGGAGATGTATTTCCATTTCTAGTTTCCTGTAGGCAAAGTAGAATGCTGTGAACCAAGGTCATTACCTCCTGTACTACAGAATTGCAGGAATTCAGCCTCATTCATCTGGGAGTTATTAAAAAGTAGCTATTGACAAATGTGAAAACCTTAACCTTAAGAGAAAAAGTGAGATAAACTGTGTGTTGAGCTAGAGACAATTTAACAGGTAAAGCATGCAGGCAGAGCAAAACAAGGAATTAATTCACCACTTCCCATGGGCAGGCAGGTGTTCAGCCATCCCAGAACAGCAGAGCTCCTTCACACGTAGTGGTGACTGAGAGAGACAAAAGGCCATCACTCCAAAACATCCCCCTCTTCCTCCCTCTTCTTCAGTTATCTATGCTGAGCATCACACCACAAGGAATGGGAGATCCCATGGCCAGTTGGAGTTGGCTGTCCCAGCTGTGTCCCCTCCCAATTCCTTGTGCCCCCCCAGCTTTCTTTGGGGCAGAGTGAGAGGCAGAAAAGTCCTTGACTCCATGTAAGTCCTGATCAGGAATAATGAAAACACCTCTGTATTATCAATACTCTTTGGATCACAAATGCAAAACACAGGCAGCAGCTCCTGTGAAGAAAAGTAACTTTATGCCAGTCAAAACCAGCACAGCAGCATAGATGCTTTTTGATTAAGCCCATCACCTTCCAAGATTCCCTTGAATAAAGCATATTATGATTAGGAAAGCCCTCTAAACTAACAGAGCCTATCAATCCTGAAGGATTTCTCTGTTGTGGAGAACAGCTGAAATTTCAAGAACACATGGATGGTAGAATAAAGCTCAAAATATATGTCATGCTGAACAGTACATAGCAGAGCTATTCTAATCTGATGGGCCTCCCAGCCTGGGAGCCATAATAAGTGTATAGCTGCCAAGTAAGGGTGAGAAGGCATATGTCTGGTAATGGGTTTGGATCTCCCAGTTTAGAAATGGCCAGTGTTGCCTATCATTTTCTCTGATAGTATGGGAAGCATTTGCAGGATTCAATCCATGTCTCAAAAATTGTATTTTGATGAACTTTATTCGATCTCTCTCTTTTTTCTTTTCCCTCCCTTACTACAGTTAATTCTCTTGTTGAATGTAATATCATGGGGCTACAAACTGTAATGTGCAGTTAAAGTGTGTTCTGATTCACACAGTTAAATTCTGGTTTTTGACCACCAGAATCCATTGTGCTGCTCTGGCACCTGAAACTTTTGGGGCTATGGGGCAGAAACACTGATGAACTGATCATCAGTTTCATTTATTCATTTAGTCAATATTTACTTCATTTTATTGAAATAAAATTGGCAAATCCTTTTAAGTGTAAAGGGGAGACAGAATATATATATATATATATATATATATATATTTTTTTTTTTTTTAATATATTAAGCTAAAGAGAAGCTCACAGCATTTAATTTTGACACAGAAATTCCTGGATGTATTTGTTTGAGGTTTTTTGGTTTGTGTTTTTTAGCAAAGTGTTCAACTGTACAGAAAAATTTTGTATTGTATCCTTCTCAGAAAGCAGTTTAGATAAGAAACAGAAAACATCAATATTTCATGCACAGCTGTCACTGAATATTTGTGCAGCTTGTCTAAAGGGTACAAAATAGTGATCTTATGAAAAATATGAAAATACCTAGAAAGATGCTGTGGTAAGCAATGCAAAATATGTTACTTAAAAAAATACATGAAGCAGAATAAAGCACACAGAAAGAACTTTATATGTGTAACTGAATATAACTGCAGTTCAAATAATAATATTAGTGGTTTAGAAAATGAATGTGTTAAAGATACACTGTCACTGAAATATGTAGGATATAGCAGGATAGCAGGTTATAGAATAAATATATCTACCTGTATTTTACTCTAACAACATCATTTATATACAGTAAAAGGCATTGTCTAACACTGTAGTGTAGGGTTTAGTTTAAACTGTTAGAGTGGAGGAGTAATTTGTAGGTATTCTTCAAAATGATTTGATGAAAATGCAGCAGCTGTGTAAACTTTTGTCCCACAACTTACAAATAAAGTGTAAAAACAAATAAGTTGTAAAAAAAATAAGGTCTTTTGATTTCTATAATTAAGGTCCTCATTCCTACAAAAGAAAAAATTCTCTTTTTCTTTTTCCTCCATTCTAGATGCTATATTAGAAATTGCTACTATAACACACATTGTTGTAGGTGAAACTATTCATTTTCTCAGATAAATTTCTAGGCTCTGAATGTGACCTGTAGTCTCTTTAGTTGACTTTAGCAGCCACCAGAAGGGCAACCCACATCACAAGGTACCACACCCTGCCACAGAGCCCATCACTATTTAAAGCTCCCATTTAGGGTAGTAGGGTTGTGGATGATGTGTTTTTAATGCTCTACATCTAGTCCATCACCAACATTCAGAGCTGATTTTTTTAACATTCAGTTATGTTTTTTTAGCAGAGCTATCTGCTGCCTTCATTTTGCTTTTGACATGCAACATGAACA
Source organism: Leucosticte australis (assembly GCA_025504685.1). NCBI lineage: Eukaryota > Metazoa > Chordata > Aves > Passeriformes > Fringillidae > Leucosticte > Leucosticte australis. The sequence continues at coordinate 62,636,903 of JANIJU010003062.1, forward strand.
AGGAGAGTATTTGTGATATCTTCTGCCAGACAAGTAGTTTTGAAAATAGATGCTGACTGGATAGCCAATGCAGCTAACAGATGGTCTTGTAATATGTTCTTTTGAATCATTAAAAAAGAAAAATAGATTCACTTGAGTTTTTTTTTCTCTCAGCAGACAAGCTCTATGACAAACAATAGAATCCTGCTGGTTCCTTAGTCAATTGTAAAAATGCATTGTGAGTCTCTAGAAGACAAGGAGAAAGACAAATTTCCTAGGAAAAAGAGCCTGTAGGTGATATGTGCTCTCTTAGTAAAACTTAGTGTTCCTGAGAAAGACTGCTGGAAATCATAGCCAGAGGTACACCCATGCTATTGAAATGCTGTGTTACTGCTTTTTCTTTGTCTGTTGTTTTTAAAACAGTGATTATTCCTAATCACAGCCTCCACACAATTAATCATTGTCAGGTGGCAGATGGCAAAAGATTTTGAAAACTGATCTCTTTTTATATATATATATACCCACAATCTTTTATTTTTAAAACCTCAATCTAAATTGCTATTCATATCCTGTGGCATTAATAGCTAGCTATTGTGTAGCAAACAGGATGGTAATATTTCTGAATCAGCAAAAAAAGGAACATGTGAAAATACCTGAAACCCAGATTTTCCATTCTAAACCCATGAAGTGACCACCAAGCAACAGCCTTCTGCAAGTGTCTGATATACTGCGTTTTGGGAATGTTTTCTTTCCATTTTGCACAAGTGCCAGCAAGACCTTCAGTGACAAATTAGATTTGTCATCTGTTTTGCTGCTTCATAAAGTCTTTGCTAAATAAGCCTGTTCAGTTATTTAAGTGTGCTCAGACCTGGGGTCATGTTTGCCAACACTCAATTTCTCGGTTATCTCTCAGTTAATTATTCAGCTATGGTTTAAGGAATGCAAAATTTAGGCTTTCACTTTTATTTGCTTCTATTTTTAAGAGAAGAAGTAGGACTTTTCAAAACTTTTAAAATATGAAGAGGGCATCTAGGCTTTAGCAAACAAGACTTTTAATAAAATTCAAAGTGATCCTAAGGAGCTGGGTACCATTCACTTGATAAAATCTTCTATTTGTTTGTGGGTTATTAAAGATGTCATTTGCTAGGGGGAAAGGACTCTTAAAAGGCACCATTTTAACAAGTCCACCCTATTTCTTTTCAGACTCAGTTAGTGATCTTCATCCATGTATCAGCATAAATGAAACACACGGCGTGATGTCAGTATTGATTGGCAGACTTGGCGTGTGAGGCTATTGTGGGCACACGGTGAATTTCCCTTTCAGGAACTAATTGGCATCTTTGCAGACTTAAGCAGCTTGATGAGGGCTAATGTGAGGAGGGATGAGGTCCCAGCATCTGTCCTTGATGATATAGGCATATTTCTATTGATTTCCAAGTGGGAACAACAATGTCAGCGTGTTGTACTTGTGCTCGGTGCAGCAGATAAGGTACCACATACTCTAGGGGGGATGCAAGCCTCTTCCTCAATTATTCATTCATTTTCTACATGTTTCTTACTTGGTTCTGAGAACAAATTCTGATAGTCAAATGCTTAGGAATGTAAATTCAATAAACAAAATTGCAACTTCAAGTGGTAGCAACTTCGGAAGGTATTAGAGATGTTCTTAAAACTTAATACTCAAAGCAGAGATATAAATATGAATAATTTTCTAGGAAAAGATGCAGATGATACAAAAATGAAAGCTGCATCCCAGTGTCAATTTGGTTTATTTTGTTTCCTTAAGAAAAAAAAGTTGTTTTAGTTAAGTCCCTAGTTCTGAAATTGAAATAATTGATTTTTTTTCTGTGTTCAAAGACTGCCTCTCTTTCAGAAAGTACTTTTCATCTGTTAGGCAGATGAAAAAATATAAAATTGAAGTAAAACAACCATTTTAATTTTTAAAAATTATTATTTCATAGTAGATTATTGTTTTTCTCACGTTGCAAACTTAGAAAATATAATTCTGTAGAAATCCTTAACTTCTCAGTAAATCAAAAAAATTAATTGGGCTTCTTCCACTTCCCCCTTTCTCAGTTTTCTTTATACTAACGACAATTACATTATAGTTATTGCTATAACACATACTGGTATCTGTCATATCCCCATTGTAAAAAGGAAAAAACCCAGAGTTTGTATTTCATAATGGCTAAATTCCACTGGCATCATTATGCAGAAATGCTGCAAATACTCAGATTAGGCTTTAACAAGGCCTTTCAAAGTTTAGCTGGTTTCTAAACAGTAATTCACCATCCCAGCATTACAGGTCAGTACAGATGTAAGGTTTTTTCCTATCACTACCTGTGTCTTTATCCTGTTTCCCACATCTGTCTGGCACAGAAATGATCAATGTCTTTGACATAATAACTGCATTCTTCTATTTCATCATGAATTTCAGTAATTGTTTTGAAGGAGCAAAACTGTACTAGTCAAGAGTACACAAAACAAATCCTCCAAAGCTACATTAGATTCAGATAGCCAGTCTTTGTCTGAAGTTTATAATTTCTCCTTCAAGTTAAAGCTATTTTTTGGAGAGTAGGGAGGGAAAACTCAAAACAATGAGTGAAAACTCAAAACAACACCTATATACAAAGATAATAAAAGCCTTAATTACTAATCAGGGAGAAGATATTCTTGAAGGAGATATCAGTGAAGAATAAATACTGTGAAGTAATAAGTGCACTAAAAAATAGCATTGTATAAGTAATTTAAGGAGATAAGAAAACTTGATTGATCAAGGAGATTAATGAGTTTTGTGTTTTTCCTAAGTATGATGTGTGTAATATTAACATTTATCCAAAACACATTTTTTTGTTTTAGTGCCAGTTTGAACTGAGTTCAGTACCTTATATGTTGTACAAAATATATGCCATTAACCTTTGTCACTTGCTAGAAAACCAAAATAGTTTCTATTCTTCTCACAACCTCTGCCCAATTAATAGTGCTGCCACAGAAGTTTGCATATTACAGGCTTGGCCTCATTTCAGATAACTGACCCTAAAGAACTTAGCTCTGACTCTATAATTTACCTAAGAACTTTCTACCACAGATTTTATGAAAAATGGTGAGATCAATACTCAGATGACTCATTTTTCCAGAATTTCAGAATATTTTAACCTTTAAAGAAGCAGGGACTCTAATGATTTTAAAAAACAAAAATTTGCTTATGATGCAGACCTTTTATGCTTCCAGTAAAGTGGTTTAAATTATTAGGAGATATATTGACATACAATGGGAGAAAATTATGAAGAAAAAGAACATACCCAAGAGGCAACTCACTATTTGCTGAAAGTAACTAATGGGACAAAAAAGACATTTCAGAGCATCTCATCAGAGCTATTCTAGATACATCTCAGTTACCTGAATGTCATATAGTGCCAAACTGACATCTTATCCTCACTTTTACACAGCTCAATTTTGACTTGGGCTGTACTACAAGTTGGAAAGAAGAAAGGCATCTAGTCTTGCCATAACTGGGTTTGGAGGAGTTTGGATTCGATTTTTAAATCAAAAATCATTAAATCCACCTTGCCTCTTTCAGCTCTACCATCCCACACTGTGCACAAAAAAAAAAAAAAAAAAAAAAAAAAAAAGGCACAAATTATTTTGAGCTTCAATTATTGTTTCTGTTGGCAGTCTGGGAAATTAATATTAGTTCTTTCCATTTTGTGTTCCACCCTCATGTTGGATGTTCTACCTCTTTGTGATGCACTGGTGAATTTTGAAAGGGGAAGCTGTTGTAATCCTAGTTACCACCAGATTTTCTGCTAGTTTTGCAAAATGAGGTTCAAAGTCATGTATGCTAAACATCTTTAGGTACTGCCATAGCAGCCATTTACATTTAGAGGTAAAAATCTCTTGTGAACCTTTGCAAAGGTGGGTTCTGATTTCAGAATACATGTTACAATCCATGGAATTTACCCTCCAAGTAATTTCAGTTCTCTTCCTTGAAGGCATAGACTTGTTTTCAGAAGTCAAAATATGCCTTTAAAATACCTTATTTTACTCCAAGCCACCCCTCAAAAAACCCCACTTTCTAACATTTATGCTGAAATCGAACATATTGAACAAAATAATGCTAGAGTACTTTTAATTTCTGGAAAAAAACCCATGATTACCTGCATGGAAAGGAATAATATAATAGTCATATGATCATTTTTTTCATTGCTTAACAACTGTCCACATTTCATTCTTTCTCTTTCACCTTGATCCATTAATTTTAATCTTGTTACAGTCTTTCTTATTAAGAAGATGAGAGATTGCAATGAGAGATTAGTCACTGCTGTGTTGTCCATATCAGCTGAGTGACAAACAACATGCTGGTCTGAATGCTGAATAACTTATCAAACCTGTGCTCCTGGTAAATGACTGAATGCATATTCAGTTTATACCTCACAATTTTTGCATGAACTAAGACAGAAGTCCCTCAGATGACAGCTTCATTCACTGTCTAACCCTAATTTATCCCTTGAGCACTGTCCATCTTACACAAAATGCAATTAAGTAATTAAAAAGTGAATCAAAATGCATACAGGCAGGGAGGGTAGAGGGAATTAAAAGTGCAAAGTCAGTAGTAATTCTTGCATTTCTTCATTTTTCAGTCCTTGACTTTGCAGATTAATGATGTCTTAACAGAATTTTTATATGTAACTTTCTATGTTTGTTTAAAAGTAAATTGGAAGCAGCTCAGACTGGCTGCTGGGGAGGACAGCACAGGGGCCCATGCAGTGCCATTTAGAGTGGAAAAGTCAACAGCTCAGACCATTTCCACTCAGCTAACAAGATATATGAGCAGTAGAATTTACAGATTGTCACCTTTCATGAAAATCAGTCACAAAAGGAAGATATGGCAGGTATTTTCCTAAAGGTTTCTGTATATTATTTGCTGATGGGAAATTGCACTCTCTCATAACTGTAGTATGTATTCCAGATTTTCTGCATATTCAGTCTTTTCTTCCTTTTGTTCCAATTCTGGGTAGTCTAAGCTCTGTGAGTCTTCTTCCTGCTCTGCTCCCTAACATATTAAGACTATTAATTTTATTAATATTTATTGTAAGACTGCTAATTTTAATATGACTTTCCTCTGCCCTCCAATATTTTAATCTGACCATGACAATGCATGCCAGGTGTGCTCTGACAGGGGTAAGGCCAGACTCAAAATTCATGGTATATGTGACAGTATATGAACATATAGACAAAGGCAGGAAGGCAATTCCTGCTTCATTTACAAAATTAATATAGTAAATTGGAATTTTATGAATGTCTATGAGTATGGAATCTGTAATAAACATTGTTGGAGGCTGCAGTTGGATGGCTGAGATTTGTTGGGGCACTGTTAGGAGCATCAGTACAGGATGTGTCAGAGAGATTTGGGCATAAGGTGGAATATTTTTTATCCTTTTCAAAAAAATACTACAATTCTTGTAGTCTTCATAACACTTGGTGAACCTACATGTATTAAAAGGAGAAAAGCTTTCTATTTTATGTCCTACTATGTGCATTTGAATTATTTTCCCACTTTTTAATTCTGCATTTGAAGCACATTATCTGAGCTGGCTGTCCAGTAAAATTATAGTTTAAATGAGAGCTGTGCTAACTTTTCATGGATCCCTGCAGGCTTTCTGCTAGAACTGAGTGGGCTCATTGCAAGGTGCAAGAGCTGTGTAGTCCATCAGCACAGTGACATTGGGAGCTGGTTTTATTTTAAGTCCCATTTTAAACAAATTGTTACACTTGATTTAGAATCTATTGAATCAGAGCTTGTAATCAATATCAGAATTTTCTCTGAAAATAGTCTGTAACTTACTCAGGAGTATAATAAATGTCTGCATGAATAGGCAATAGCCTGAAACTACTAAAGGAAGAGACATGGCTTGACAGGATAACATTAAAAGAAAATTGAATCTAATTGCAATAATTATGATGTCAACAAAATATTTTTAGATCTAGCCTTTCACTGAAGTAGTCCAAAACGTTGGAGGGGGGAAAGACAACATTTTTTGTTAAAATAATTATTGTTTTCATGACCTATGTCTTGCTTTGTAGATTTTGAAGTATGTAATAGCCCTCAGGGGGGACAGTGCTTTTCTTGAAAAGTGTGAGTCTGAGGCCTGTAGAGATGGTGAAAGGAGTGAAAGACAGATGCCTCTTTCTATATTTGAATGTAATGCTGTTTAAAAGAAAATGCAATGTTTAAACGATCCCTGGTTGTCTTTTTGACATATTCTGATTGTAGTCAGCTCTGCAGGGAGATTTAGCTGTCTCTCCTGTCACATGGAAGACTGAGAACTATAAGGAAGTTAGCAGAAGCCACAGATGAAATTTGCTTCTACAATTACATGATAAGCTCTGTTCCAAAGAAAATATTGCATTCCATTTTCACTTTTAAAATGAAATTTCCATTCTGTTCCCATCATGCCAGGCTGCTCTGACAACCTCCCAGCTGGAGGCTGCTATCAAAGAGAGCCGGTGAAAAACACTGACCCCAGAAATGGTCAAAAGCTTGGGACACCAAGTATGTGAAAGTAAATATAATTCAAGAAGGATACTTAAAATGTAGAGAGTCCTAGTGGCTAAACTTGGGGTTAAACTTTTGATTTCCAGCAGGTGTGTGTGAGGAAGTTTTCATAATAATGAGAATTATCCTGTACTGTTTCTTGCCATAGCAAAGATCCAGGACACTTGCCTGCTTGTGCAGGAGTACAAAGACATCAAAAATTTTTTTATTTATGCAGGTTATAGTGGTGATGCCACCCTTCCAAGGTGTTGTAATAACAAAAGTATCATCTACATTTCCTTTTTGTATGTTGCATATTAGGTGTGTGTAAATTGGCTGACAAATTTTCATTTCTGCTGTTCAGTTGTGAACAAAATGGATGAAAGATGATGCTTTTATATCTCTGTTTTAAGACTAAAGATGAATGAAGGGCACACCCATCTCAAAAAGCCCCTAAGCTGCTCACCACTGTGGTCTGTGTAGTTCCATATGGGAAAGAATCACTAAAACCTTGCTCTGTTCTTGTGTCCTTACTCCAAGCAGCTCCTGCTAGTTGGGTGTGTACATACTAATTTATATTTGCTTCTCAAGGTCACAGCTGAGATGCACACAGAACAAAATGTACTTACTTTTATGGTTAAAGAAAAGAAATGTAATTATACAGTTAGAAGTGTTTCTACCTTTCATCATTTAATGGAATGTTACTTTACCATTTTCTACGTCATTATTTATTAATGACAATATTGAGTTAATATTCCTAACAGTATTGTAGATAAGTATTTTTTTAATCTCAAATATGCTAAAGTCACCAATATAGTTTAGAGGTTTATGTATTTTAGCTCAAGTTTTATATAAAATTTCTTTCCTTCAGACATTAAACTTTACACAGTGGCCATGATGACAGCATTGTCTGCAAGGGCAGAAAGAAAACACTTTTCTAGTGAGGAAAGCAATGAGTTATAAGAACAGCTATGGAAGAAAGACCATTAGTAAACTCACAAAGAGATTTGGGCTGTGTCTCACCATTCAGAAGAATTGCATCAGTCACCATGCACATCCCTGTAACCTAATAATTCATGATTGATTAACCCCATCTAGCCTACTATTTTCACCATTTGACTCAACATTTTGTGGCTTTTTACAGCAGAAATTTGAGGCACAAGAAAAAAAGTCACTTTCAAAGTGATTTCTGCAGCCAAGATTGTCAGCTGATAATTTTTTTAATGCAAAGAGGTTGAGCTGACTGTAAGGTGGCATTTTTCTGCATTAATTATAAGGCAGGTTAAATAATGCCTGTTTTAGAATGGGTACAGTCTTTAGCTTGTTGGAAAGCAGAGAGGTTCAATTTTGCCTGTAAATGAAAGAAACTTGTGTTTGCCAATTAAATCAAGCGGCTGTTTCACAGACAATATTGCTAATAGCTACCAACTAAACTCCAAGCTGTTACTCTGGATTGCTTAATGAACTGCTTTTAATACATAGTAAATGCTAACCTCTGTATCTCAATTTATTGAGCAAGAAGGGAGGGATACTTAAAGACATCTCTCTTCAAAATTCCAAAGCACTGTAGGAACTTTCTGTGCTAATGAAGCACAGGAATTTGAAACTCTTTCTTACACTATTTATAAGAAACCTGGAGAGAATAGTGCTACTTAAATTGTTTTTGACAGTGCATGACAAAATTGCCATGTTCTGATGCTATACAGCCACTGTAATTTTTTTCTCTAAAGGAGATATTTTAGGCATGCCATGCAAACTTGCTTCTTGTATTCTTCACTGTAAACTGCACAATACTGATGATAAAATCAAAATGCATCTCACGTTGGGCACACTAATGTATGCAGCAGTCTTGTGTGACAAACGAATAAAGGAATTGGAAACAATGCATGGATTTCAGCAAGAAACATTCAAAACTCAGGAATTCCATCTTGAATATATATATTTTTTTTTTGCATGCAAGGCATAGTCTCAGGTATTTGTTTTCATCAGAAGGCCTTCTCTACATCTCTCAGCTCTTCTCTGAGCATTAGGAAAACAAGGCATCAAAGCTATCTAACACGCAAAAAAACTGGTTCAGAGAGAAATTGTGAGCTGGAAAAACTGCACACTGGGAGAGAGTCCTCAGTCCATTCCTTGTTTTTGCCATGTCAAAAAAGTCTAAATGTCTTGATTGACCCTACCTGCTTTCTACAAACTCTGGCATAAAAATATAGCAAGCAAGAGTAATTGCAGCTTAGGTTGATATGACAAAGTTTTGCTTTAACCATACAGCATTTAGAAGTAAATGGCATTTTTTTCCTTTCTCAATTTAAAATCTCAGACAATTAAACAACAGTGAGAAAAATGAAAAGCTTTCATTTTTCTCTTTTTATCTACATCTTGGACATTCATTAAATGCAGCAGAAGATGAAAAATATAAATATTTCTTAGAACCTGCCTCATTTTCTGTCTTTATTTCCAGCTTACATCTGTTGCTAAAAGGAGACAAAACAAACAAAAAAAAATAGAAAAAAGGAAGAATTAAGGAATTTTCAAAGACCTGTTGCAATCAGCCATCTCTCTGTTTTTTGGGGTTTTTTTGTTACTATTTTATAAGTAAAACAGACCAGAAAATTTACATTTATAAGCCGAGGGGGTGGTGGCAGTGGGAAAACAGCCACAAACCAAACACACAAAAACCAGAAATGCAAACTTCTGACTTTACAGATGGCTGTTTTTCTTAATTATAGGGATAACAGTTTAGTAATACCTAATTGGTCATGCTTGACAAGTAATAGCAGTTTTTCCAAGACAAACAAATGTTCACATTTTTCATACTTAATCAGGGAGTTTATGTGCAAAAATGACCAAATGTATCATCTATTCTAAGCCTCCTATGTTATTTTGTAATAAACCACCATCTGTACTTTGATTTTATAGAATCTGTGTGTGATGACCACAGAATTTAATTATATTGCAGATAGGTTTGGGGAAGAAACTAGATTTGGAAAAAAAAAATTATTTAAATAAACACAAAAACATGAAAAGTAAAATTTACAATGAAAAGTAAAATAAATCTTAAAAAAAAAATCTGCTCAAATCTTTCTTTCCTGTGTCTTCCAACTCAGAGACATTTCTTGATATGTGTATTCAGCTTGTGAAAGTGTATATTTCTTTCTGTGCTGTATATTTACATGCTGGTTACCTATTTTCTGAGTTATTTACCTGTTAGTGAATAAGCTTGTCCATTATGGTTAAGATATTAGTTTATTCATATTCTGAGAGCTTGTCAAGTTATATACTTTATTTTCTAGTTACTTGGCACAACTTTGCAGATTTTGTTCTTGTGAGTAAATATGCCTGAAATAACAGGCATATAATATTATGCCTGTTAATAATATTGGAATAAAAATGGAAATAATATTGGAATAATAATGGAAATAATATTCATTACTAACCTTTTCTAGTGTACAGTTCTTTCACGTGAATAGTATTTCTGGATTTTGTGTGGGACTAATACAAGTAAGGTTTTGGGGTTTTTAAAATAAATCATTAAATAATGCAAAAGGTTTAATAATTCATTCAATAATTACAAAATTTGCAACTAAATAAAGAATTGTAATATTCTTACAGAATTTAAAATTAGTTTTGGCATGGTGCTACCAGGTGGAGCTGTGCCAGGAGGGAGGGCTGCAGCAGAGGGGTTTGTGACACCGGGCTGCTCTGTCTCCCCAAAGGTCAAATGTGGTCCTTCACCCTTCATCCTCAGAAGGGCTTCAGCCATGTCCCAGGCCAGACTGGGCATGCACCATGTAACACCCTGACTCTACCCATGTGCAAGTTAAGAGCATTTGCAGTTCTTGGCTTCTTTTCTGTCTCTCTCAAGGCTGGGATTGAAAGCGCTCCAGACGATATTTGGTGTTTGGGCTCAAATGTTTATCATTTCTTATCTATACCACAGTCTTACAAGTTGTGAGTTCTACAGCATTCTACTAACAAGCTACAAAATGGCAAACTATCTTTCCCTACAAGGTCTTTTAAAGCTAAACTATCCAATTAAGAAATGACACCTAAATTGTTTTTATTTTTAACCCAATAACTAATCCCTCATGTCCTGCAATGTGGATTTTTTCTGTCCAATTACACTGTACCACCCAAACCCATGAAGAAGGTGAACAAGAGGGACTAGCCTCTGCCCTAAAACCTCCATCTTGCTTGACGTGTATCTTTATATTCTAAAACCTTAAAGTCTAGGTTTTCCACCACGTGATATTACACACTTCTAATCTAAACACCCATAATCCAGTTCTATCATTCAATTTTGGAAGCCTTCTCCATGGCCTCAGGTCAAATGCAGTGTTGTCTTGAGGGTCTGTGCCTTTCAGCACAGAAAGCCCAAACCTCTCAGTATCCAGGGTTCCAACAAGCATTTAGGTAGGAAGGTTGTGAGGGATACTTAGTGCAATTCAATATCAGACCTTTACCCTATATTCCACTAACCTCTCCATTTAGAAAAGGTCTTGGCTATCTCAAAGAAAATTACCTGAAAGATGGCCTCTTCTCTTGCCCCACCTTCTGATTATGCCATGAGAAATGGAATATTATCAGCACAGCTGGGAGGACATGTAGCTCTCAGCTATTCTGAAAAAACAAGAAGTGATCTGAAAGCCACTTACACTCTCTCTCTACCCATTTTTCCTAGCTGTGGTGGGTTGGCCCTGGCTGGATTTCAAGCACCAATCAAAGCCAATCTCCTACTCCCTCCAGAGCTAGACAGAGGAGAGAAAACATAATAAAGAGTTCAGACAAGGACCAAGAGAGATAACAAACTGGTTTGTGTCATGGGTAAAACAGACTCGATTTGGGGAAATTAACTGAATTTATTCCCAATCAAAATTCAAGCATGATAATGAAAAGTAAAATAAATCTTTAAAAAATCTTTCTCCCCAACCCTTCCTACTTCCCAGCTCTACCTCCTCTCTCTCATCATGGGGTCCCTCCCAAAGAAGAGTGTTCTCTATGAGCTTCTCCAGCATGAGTCCATCTCACACAGATTTCCACAAACTACTTCAACTTGCCTCCCTTTCCCTGGGGTGCAGCCCTTCAGGCACAGCCTGCTCCAGCATGCGTCCCCCACAGGGTCACAAGTCCTTCTAGGAAATGTTCTCTGATGTGGCCTCCTCTCTCCAGGGCTCTGCAGGTCACTGCCAGAAACTTTTTCCAGTGTGGGCTTCCTATGGGTTCACAGCTTCCTCTGAGGCATCCATCTGCTCTAGTGTGGGTCTCCTCCACAGACTGAGGGTGGATCTCTGCATCCTTGTGGATCCCCATGGGCTGCAGGGGCACAGCTGCTTCACCATGGGCTGCACCAGGCACTGCAGGGGAATCCCTGCTCCAGCACCTGCAGCACCTCCTCCCTCTCCTTCTCCACTGACCTTGGTGTCTGCAGAGCTGTTTCTCTCACATATTCTCACCCTGCTCTTCTCTGGTCTCAATTACAGCTGCACAATAGGTTTTTTCCCCCCTTCTTTAATATGTTATCACAGAGGCATTACCACCATTTCTGGCTGGCCCAGCCTTGACCAGCAGAGGGTCTATATTGGAGGTGCCAGGGATTGGCCCCATCAGACATGGAGAGAGCTTCCAGCAGCTTCCCTGTAGCCCCACTGCTACCAAAGTCTGGCCACGCAAACCCAATACGTTATCATTTTTTCCTGACCCCTCTGCATTTTAAGAGTTGTCCTGTCTTAAGTTGTGTTCTTTAGGTTGCTTTGAACATGCTGCACTCCAGAGCAATTTTATCATCTACTCTTCTTGCTTTCAGGATGAGTAAATAATTAACTGGGATAGGTCCTAACAAGATTCCATGTGATTAAAATTTGTGGTGAGCAGAGGGTCCCAAATGGGCATAGTCTTGGCCTGAATGGTCTTGAGAATGTAATTTTTCTCCCCTGTCATGAGATAATTTAAGCTGATTCAGATAGTGTTAAAAAGGCAAAACCACAGAGGAAAAGGATTTAAGCATGTTATAAGATTTGGGTCAACTACCAGTTCAGCTGAGTTTAGACAAGCAGTACAGGCTACTGCAAGAGCATCTGCCTGTGCATCTCATCTCTTGCAGATTTGCTATTTTAGTAATTGTAGATATGAAGAAAAGATGAACACTCTCATTGAAAGTATTCACAAAATACCTATGATTGAGATTTTTTTCATTCTGTACTGGCTGTAAATTTTATTTTTTTTAATCTTTTCCCCCTTCTTCCTTTGGTTGGCCACTAGTTTGCCATTAGAAGTGGGTTGGGTTACATGGCTATTCACTATGATATTTCAACACTTTTGCTTCCAATCTCAGCTTGGGTCAGGGAGTATAAATATGAGCAAAATGGAAATTGGCTGACAAAGTGATAAGGCCTTTGATTTGCTTGTTTTGTTGAAAGTTTTTAGGGCTCAGTTTACATTTGTTTCCAGTTATGGGCTTGGATTTGTGTTTATTTTTATTGCATGAAAATTTTATTGCATTTTCTTGTTGATGTATGAATAAAAATAAAATGTGGCATGGGATATTAGAAGAAAATATGCAAAAGTATAAACACAGCATATATATAAAATTAAACATATACCAAAAATTTAAAGCAAATACTTTATTCCTTACACTGGGCAAAAACCTTGTAGAATTTTAATATGTATGTGCATTGAACTTTCATAATATGGAATTCAGTATTTCCCAAATAAAATAAAATAGTAAATAGATATTAGCATAAGAGGAAAATAAAAGTAAAGCAGAAAGGAAAACATCTGATACAGGTTATATGCCATATGGATATCATAGCCTGGTTCATATGTTGTCTGAAACTCATTAAGATAATTCATCTTTTCTTCACAGTTAAGTTGAATTTCAAATTTACCACTATCATTTTCAAGTGTTCATTGTATTCCATTAGTAACTTGAAAGAGGTTTAAACAATTTAATCTTATCATTTTAAATCTTTGTGCATAGGCACGCTCTTCCCAAGTGGATTAAAACCACTGAACATCATTTAGATAGTTATCAAAACTTGAAACACAGAGGAAAATGCCAGAGGAGAAAGCAAAAGCACTGTTGTGCTAACATACACTAGAAAAGCTTGAAAATTATCAACGTGATAAAAATTGAACAGATAATTTGAATTGTTGGTTAGCACACAATTTAATAAGTAAAGAAATGAGTGTGATTAATATCTGTCATGGTTTGGAGAGGTGTATTCTGTTTAACACATTTATTAGCATTTTTTGATGATCTTTTGTTTACACAAATGTTGATAGTAACTTCTGCAAACCATTTGAGATTTATGGTACTCTTCCATGAGATTTTGATCAAAAAATTACAACCATAAAATAATTATAAACCTTCCTTAAATGCATTTTCCACAGGGAATTAACAGGAAATCTTCCTCCAAGAATGTGTTTCTAGTTGGATCATTCAACACTCTATTCTTAGCCCCATTATATGCGCCTTCCACACTGATTAAATATATATATATATATATATATATATATATATATAAAATTAATTACATGTAATGTTTTTTCATCAGACTCAAATTGATGGAACAATGAACAACACTAAGTCTGCACCAGCTGAACTATATTCCCTGTTAATAAAAAAGACAATTAAACAATTTGATCAAAACCCAAGTATCTTATAAAATTATAAGCAGTCATTTTTATGTATAGGGACAGTTATAAAAATAAGTGAGTTAGGATATTATGTATTTGTGTATAGATGTGTGTGTGAGTAATCGTTATATATGTATTTAATATGTAAGATGTAGCTAGCTCTGACAATCTTTAGGAGTACAGACAGGGGCTTGACAGGTGGAAAACAATGCATAAAGATATTTTATTGTACATGACAGATGAGAAAATTACTAAAGGGTTCATGAAGATTCAACATCCACAGTCTCAAAATGAGATTACAAAATTAAAAACAGAATGATAGGAAAAACCTTTAAAGCCTGGAGAGAAAAAGAAAAAAGCCTTTGTGACTGTGTTTAGCTCTCTTTATTATTGCAAAGGGTTATGTTTAGTCTTGATCAGCAAATACAATTATTGACATCCTTATGGGTGGAAACTTCTTGAAGAAGTTTCTGACAGTCAGGGTTGGAGGGCATGGTAAGGAAAGACTTAACAAGGTCTATGGATGATCCACTTTTTGGGAGATGACATTAGCTAAATTAAAACTAGAAATTAACACTTACTTATCCACAGTGAGAAAGACTAGTCTGGAACAAACCAAAAACTTGTTGGAACATTTTGAACTGTTCAAGACCTAGCTTATTTCTAAAATATAGTCTCAGGGTCAAATAGAATTTGTCAGAGATATAGAAAAAGTTGTGTGATGCACCTGAGGGATGTTAAGATTTTCAGGTCCTGATTGATGTTTATTTTGAGATGGTAAAATAAAGACACCACACAACCCCAAAGTGAAATTTTGTGAAAACATTATATAAGAAGAAAGCACATATATCCTCAGAAGATAAACAAGATATAATAAGCTTCTGTTTTTCTCATGAACTTTGAAAAACAATGAAAGAAGTACTCTGGAATCACAAAGTGAAAATACAAGTTCAGAATCAAAATTTTACTGAGCACAAAAAAACCCCAACCAAATCCATAAGTCTGAAAAGGAAGTAAGAATGAAACACCCTAGGTTAGTAGCAAATTATATTTTGCAATGAGCAGATGTTTATGAACTTGAAATACATTTTTGTTTCCCTGAAGGGGACTCTTAATTTCCAGCTTGTTGTTTGAAAAAGCTATTTATACAAAAGGCCTTTGGTACTTACGTATCCTGTTAGTTTGATTTGACAAATAATTAACAACTAAAATTTTTTGAATGGAAAATTTTTTGAGACAATTAATATAAAACATGCATTCACAGACTCTTACATTCTTGTCATTGCTGCTTATTCCTGGCAATCTTAGAGAATAAAGGATGAGATCCTGTTTGGAGCCCCTCAGGGTGCAGTATAAAATCCCAGAGCACAGAGAGCTGGTGCAAGCCAAGGCTGCCAATTGCACAGCAGCAGACCAGAGCCCACATGCCCAACTCTGAGACACCCAGGAATTGATTTCAACTGACAAGAAATCAAGCAGGGTTAAGTCTCCTTGGTGTCATCAGCAGCACTCAACTAATTCAACACAAACATCTTACTTTAAAAAAAAAAAAATTACAGAAAAGATGTTGTACTTGCATCAGCTGTACCCTGAAACTGGGCCAAGTCCACAGAAAATGCAGGTGAGATTTTCCTCATGGAGTTTTGTCCCTCAGCAGTTGTTGAATGTTCAAGTGCCGCTCACCACAAGAAGTGAGTCTGTACTCCATTGTATTTAAGCACTTTCACAGTTTTTCATCATTTCATGAAAGAAAGGAGCAGCAGTCACTGCCTTTGCTTTGATCTATTCATACTCTCCTCACTGTTACTCCTGCTGCTGTTCATATTGCTATTCCCTTTGTGTTTTATTTTGAAATATTTGAATTTATCTGCAGAATCAGAAGCTTCACAGATGGCAATGACTCCCAAACCAGCCCAGTGGTCAGAGCAAAGATCTGCAAGACCTTGCTGACCCAAACCTCCTCCAGCTCCTTTACAAGACTCACAGCCCCTGCCTTCACCAGTTGAGGATTCTCAGCAGTATTCCATCGTGCTTTCTGCATGCTGAACTTTGTAGAGGATCCCAACACTAGACTTCTTTCAGTTGGTCACCCCTCATGCTCTGACACTAGAGGATATAAAATTCTGGAGGATATAAGATTCAGTGAGTACTGATTACATGGTTGCACTATGGACTTCATGCACAGTAGCTGCTGCCTCTCATTTTTGTCTATCAAAAAAGTTAATGATATGAAAGCTTGCAGGTTACCTCTTTTTTTTAGGGTTGCCATATTATGTTTCTGATTTTCCCTACTCTGACAGAAATTATTCTAGTTTAAGATGTCTTTCTATTTCGTATATATCTTAAATATCCACTTTTCCTGCTGGTAGTGTTAATTTTATACTCCCAACTGTTTTCTTCATGCTGAGAGATTTTCCTGTGCTTCTTAAGCCCTGCAGACAGTGTACTGTGAGATCACACCTAAAAGTGTCTCCTACTTTTTGAATGTTGCAATCATACAAGCTGAGAGATGCCATTATCTCTTACTCTTATTTCTTTAGAGAGTAGGTAATAAAAGATTTGACAGCCCTGGGAGATTTTTAACACCTCATACATATTGTCATCAAAATTTCCCTGAGTTCACTGGAGCAGTGATAGCCCACTCTGTTCCCACTAATGGAAGCATGACAGGCCACTGCCACTGGATATTTTTCTGTGGCTGTTCAGTCTGAACAAGCAAAACTTGCAAGAACTTGAGAAGACAGTGTTTCTTAGCTGTAGCATTTGTGAGAGTGGGATTCTTTTGCTTAGGCACAGATGAGCAGTGATGAGCACATGGTAGGTGCCCTGGGGTGCCAAGACATCTGTGTCACTCTGGCCAAAGTGTCACAGGGCTGACAAGGAACCTGCATCCTTAAGCAGGATGCATGGATTCCAAGGAGAATGCACTTAATGGTACCAAAATCAACCCATGAGTATTTCCTGGCTTCATACAAAATATGGTTTAAAAATTGGTTTAAAAAAATTTATTCTATTCTCTGTGGGTTTTTTTTCCTACATCTCTTCCATTTTCATAAGGTCTCAGTTTCTCTGTGCACAAAATTGAAGTCTTAAGTTTCATGAAAAATCAAAACACCAAAGCCTGGGCTTCTCCCACTCCTATATAGCATGTTCAAGATTCCAGAAATTTCAGAATCAAAGAAAATATATAATGGAAGGCACTTTCCTTTGTGAGCCACAGAAATATGTGCTGCCACAAGTCTGAAGTTTTAGCTATTATGAACCTCTAGATTTTTACAAGTCAACAGATGGTTATCAATATTTTATTATTTTCAAAAACCCTGAATATAATTTCTTTGTGCAGAATTCCCATTGCTATGCTCAGGTCTTTCTTCTATGAGCATTGTGTTCTTGTTAAAACCCAACAGGTGATACAATAAAAGCTGCTCACAGATGATTTTAACACACTTTTTTATCCTGTTCTATTTTTTAAAGCCAACATTTTAAAAAAGATCTTTCTTGTACCAAAATGTAAACTTTCAAATCTTGTTAAAAAATAAATTCTGAATTCTCCTAATCAGAAAGTATGTGCTGTCCTATATATTTTTTACTTAATATAAAGAAAAATGAATGAACCAGGCATAGTCTGAACTAGGCATTGTTTTGATGATATTTTCATAAATCATTTTGTACTTTCATATATCACTTTGTACTTTCTAAAGGGATATTATTTGTACCTTCAAACATATTTTGTGCATTTTGGCAGGTAAAGGTTCAGGGTCATTCTGAAATTCTGCTTTCCTGTTCTGCATGGCAAGAAAATTCTGTAGACAATAGTTCTCTCTTACTAATTACAGTCATTTGTTTTCAACACTCCTGTCTTGTAAAGCCTGGTTCAAATTTATTTTTAAGAGAGAGACCAAATGTTAGAAATATATTTTGATGCAGTTTATCTGCATAAGATGGGAGCTGAATGTGTGCCTGGATTTTAAATCTCTGAATGCCTACTTAATAAGGTAATTTGGACAAGGTTTGTTTCTTGCTAATGGCTTGTGTCAGCCTAGCACAATGTCCTGGTCTTTGGCTTGGTTAGGAAGGTGCTGCTGCAATACAAATATGTGATAGTAAAAGATACTCATCCTGCTGAACTTAAGCTGTAACATCCCATTTCTTTAGCAACAAGGCCAAGCTCTTCTGCATTAAATCAGCTCCTCCTCTCATTTGAACCTTCTTAAAATTCCACATGCAGGTTGCGAGCTAAGTCATTACAAGGACACATCCCAGAGTTTTAGCCATCTGAAGCAATGCAAGGAAAGAAGTGGAAGATTGATATTTGAATTGATGTATTTTTTCTTTACTGATCTTCTGTTTAGTTCACTTAATTTATGTCAGATAAATCACTGGAATCCTTTTCAACATCAAGTGAGTAAAATGTCATAGCATTAAGCATAAGTATCCATTTTTTTTCCTAAAGGTCTTGTTGTCCCCAGGTACATGCGTGTAGATGGTTCTTGGGGAAGAGCACACATATTACAGAGTCTTGTTGCTTGATTTTTGTAATATTCCAATATTGTTTTTTTCTGGATTCAATTTACACAAGTGAAGAATAGCTCTTTTATTTAAAATAAAGATTGTTGAGATTAGCAGATGAAAAAGAAACATCTGTATCTATGCAGCTGAAAATGCAGCTGTTTTTTTCCAGTCATCAAGACTGAAGTCACCAGGTGGTGCTATTACATAGTACTGCAAGACCTTCTTCTGAAATTTAATTACTTTTTTTTTAGGAAATGTTGAATAACCCCTTTGCCTTACATTTGAGAGAGGTTATAAGGGCACATTGACCTGTGACTTTTATTTTGGGAGTAGAAAGACTCTGTGGGAGGTGGGACTGGGTGGCTGAGGTTGTTTTCCTCTAAAACAGTATAGTTTGCACTCTGGCTGTGGTAGACTTTGTCCCTGGTCTGAAATAATACATAACTTACGTGACATGCAACATATTTTTTGTCCCCTTGAACCATAAGAAAAACAAAATAAAACTTGAAAGTGCATCAAGAATTATGTTAGGAAGAGAAAAGAGACATCAGGAGGGATAACTATGCTATTGTTTGCATGGAGAATATTCTCATGACTTTGAGGGGATGTTATCTCTGTAAGAAAAAGTCTTCATGATTAGTTTCCATCTTCATTGGATTAAATTAGAGACAATAAACATTAGAGTAACTATTAATTGAGGTGACATTGATTTAGATTTTTATCAGCAGAACCAGTGGAAATCCTATAAATGTAAGTTGAAAAAAATAAAAAGGGAGAAAGGTAAATAGTCATTACCTGCCAGTACGTGTGGTGGCATAACAATGATAAAGAGAAATGCCTAAATGGGAAGGTGGCCATCTGGAGTTTAAGAGAATAATGATTCAATCTGCTTCCAAAGATTCAGCAATTTTAACATAAAAAGTCTTGTTAGAGACTAAGATGAGACTCTTTTATCACCCTATACATGGAATGTGGATGGTGTTGCTTATCTCACCTCATTAGCATTTTAAGTAATAGGAAAGACAATTGTGCAGAGAGCATCTGATGAGTGGAAGAGGGGAAAAGCCTTCCTGGTAGCAGTTGATATTTATTTACACAGTTCACATAGGCATGTGCATTTATCTTTTTTTCAAAGATAGGCCTAATTTTTGAAATGATTCATGACCATGGTTTTCTTCCTTTGATGGTTTAACTAACCCATGATGTCTCCACAAACTGAATGCAATCACTTTTAAGAATATCTAAAAGTAGTGGTGTAGCTGCATGATGATAAATATGAATAATGTCCCCCTTTTCTGCAAGTTTTTGAGTAATTTTTCTAATTTTGGTGACTTTGGCAGGACTGAGAAAAATATCTTACTTATACAAAGTTCTTTATTGGATATCTAAACAATATCTGAAATATCATTCAGTTAATCTTTAGAAACAAACATTTATTTATGCTTGAAATATAATTTCCAAATGTCTCTAAATTATTGTAGGTATGTAACAATTATCTACATCAGAAAGAACAGGAACATCTATATTTTCTGCTTTCCAGAATGGTCTTTTTTTGCTCTTTTTACTAACAAGTTATGATAATTCTCCATGGTTAATACAATTTAGGACACGGCTGTGTTGGATGGACTGGGATACTGGTCCAAGTAAAAGCAGTTCCTGAGAGAAATCACTTTTCCTTTTTAATTTCTCTGATGTAATAAACAATTTCTCATATGAATAATAGCAAATAGAATTTGTAACTGTCATCTTTAACAGTTTAATATTGTCTTCCATATATACAGTGTTGAAGAAAACAATTCATGGATTGTATTTCTGTGTTACGCTAGATAACTCACTAAAATGTACTTTTAATAGTTCACATCTTTTTCATTAACCTCTTGATACTCTATTCATCTCCATTAGGATAATATCATATAATAAAACCAGTAGAAAAGCACAGACTGTTTTCAAGGCAGAAATCTGTAAGAGGCCACATAAGAAAAACCAGATTTCAATGAGATCAAATCTTCAGCTTTTTTTTTCTTCTCATCTCCAATTTCCTCTGCCTGAGCATTTCTTGCTATTAATTGCATTTCTATGCTGCCTTCCATTCTGCTCTTCTTCATTAATATGAGGAACTTCAAGACAGGCTCATGGGTGCAATGCTAAAAGCTTCATAGAAGATATGAGAGGAAGCACTGTAACATTGTTGAGTAACATTCATCTAACACTGAAATTTATGGTGCTGTTATTCTGCTGATATCATTAGACCTTTCCTATTTCCATCCCTGCATTTACATCATGAAAACTGAATCAGGTCTCTAGAACCTAGAGAATGTTTCTGTTTTAAGGCATTAGTCTGATTAAGTCATTCATTTGCTTTTAAAATTAACACATCACTACTTTTCAAAATGCCATCCTTATTTTGAACTTTATGCCTGAGTTATATGGTGCAACACTTTGTTCTGAACCTTGATGAGGTGTGACTCTGAAATCATATTCTACAAGGATTTTAAGAAGGAGGAGGTTGGCAAAGCAAGAGTGTATCACAACTAAAAGCAATGCTTGCTGAATAGAACAGTTCTACTTACACGCTTGAACACAGAAAATGGGTATTATTATAAACCCCCTTTACTGATTTATTTCTTTATTTTAATCTCTAGATAAATACAAACTTCAAGGTGCCACAAATATGTTTTTCAGCCTAAGAACATCTGGGAGTCTTGTTCTGTTGGGAGGTACTTCAAATTGTTGCGGTTTGAAGAAATAAGGTTAAATATTAAAATAGTCTTGTGTAGAATAACTTGTAGGTCACTTGAAATTTCTCCCTACCCTAAGAGAACAAAAGAGGACTTGAGCTGACCTTTGTGCTTAAGGCACATTTGGAGGAAGTTCCTTCTAGAAACACCTAGAAGAAAGGAGGTGTCCCCCGAAAGAGGGATTTGGAAGATCTGTTTTTCCTCCTAAAGTGAGCGGAAGTTTTAAGTGTGTACAGAATGAAAAAGCAATGGCAAGGTTATTGCTATTGCAATAGAAGATCCAACTGTAAACCATGAAAATTTGGGAAGAAGCGAGAGCAATAAGGCCACAGGCTAATGCCATGGAAATTAAAATGTATTTATGTGTAACCCCTACAGGAAGCAACAGAAGTTTACATGTGGTGAAGTTTATTTTCTCTAGTATATTAATTCTATTCCCATTGCAAAAGAATTCCTGCTTTTTACTAAATCCCTAAACAGATTGTGCTTCATTCTTGAAAAAATCCCTCTCAGTATTTTAAAAATTATTTTTAGAACAAATTCTCTTCCACCTCACTCACCAATTTGTAATACAAATTTTTCCAAAGTCAGCTTATAATTTTTAGGAATCTAATCCTGAAAAGGACATCCAAATAGAAATAACTAAATAAGATGAATACCATCCATGACTATTTTCTACCTCTAAAGAATTTACTTTCACTAATTATAGCTACAGATACTATTAAGAGACGTTTTCAGGAAATCAGAAATAGGCTAGTAGGACATGTAGAGTGTCTAGATGAAGAATGAAGATGATAAATTCAGATTAACAAAGTTAGTAAAATCCCTAAATATAACAAGATAACTTTTCCATTTAGATGACTTGTACAGAAAGGAAGTGGCTTTCCACATATCACCCAGAGAAATTTTAATACACATTCCCTGGACTATGATGGCTCTCCTATAATTTCCATTTTTTCCTCAAATTTGTGATATCCCAAATGAATCTCCCAGTTCCTGAGCCTTCTCCTTGCAACTGAGTCTTGCTTCTGGAATGAGTGTTTTGCCAGCCCACTTTCCTGAGACCCCTCACTTCTCACATTTACAAAATGAGGATTTCAGGCAGCAGCTGAACCCAAAATTCTCAGAAATTCTCTTTCCTGATCAGTATTTTGTCTCCTCTCTCTCAAATGCTGCAGAGATAAGCAGATCTCTTTGTAAGAGGAATGGGGTGGGGGAAAAGTATTTTGAACCATGTTTTCTTAACATATAAATGGGAATTAGAGCGCAAATGCACAACTGCATTTAGCAATAAATTTTAACATAACCTAACATCTTAATGCCATTTAAATCTGAAAATGTTCTAATAGAATCTTAGCTTCTAAGGCTCTGAATTACATCTCTGTAAGCAGCTGTAATTTTATGTGTTATTTTAATCTTAAAAGCTATGAAATGAACACTTAACTGATTATAAACTAAAACACATTTATGTATGTCTATTAAATAAGGTGATGTGGGTTTTGTTTTTTTTTTTTTGGAGTAGGAATGAGACATTTGCTGAAAGAATAAAACAACTTTTTAAACTTTATTATCTCAGGTTATAAAATGAGGTAGGATTTCCTTTTCTAGCAATAAGGGACACCTGCTCTGTGTAGATTTATTTGGATTGCTATTGTTTATCAAGGCTAGACTTTTCTGAGAATACCAGGAGATAGGAATACCAGCTATGAATTTAATCTCTGTTGAGATAATAACTTCATTTAATTAGTCATAGCAGTACAGTTAGAAGGATATTCAATTACTGTTTTACATTAATAGGAAAAGGTACCACTTGATTATTGAATCACAATTTTATTCAGTATTAAATTCACTTATATGGAAAAAATAAGATCTTAAAAAAATGCAGAAAATAAAGGAAAACTTCCCTATAGATTTAGCCTAAACTACTAAATAATAGGTATTAGGCAATAGATACAATTTAAGAATGTTAATTGATAATGGCTCACGTTTATCAGCAGAAAAAGCACAACTGATTTCATAAGCAGTAGAATCGTATTACTAAGATATAAAGCTGTGTACTACAACATTTCTGAACTAGATAAAAAAAACTAAATAATAAATATTAAACTAAAAGAAAAGTGTAAAAAAGGAGCTCTTTAGGGTAGCTGCGATAACAAAACAGACGGCAGATGACAATATGCATGTTAGTAAACACCAATCAATTTATTTTCTTCATCCTAGTTTCAAGGACATCGCATCAAGAGCATCTCACAGAATAAACAACAGTCTCCTGAGAGTAGTCCTTTCCCTGGAGGGAATTGATATCTAAACCAGCAGAAGTGTTTGTGAAAAACAAAAGAATTTACCATAACAAACCAAAATTGGGAGAGGAGAAAGACTCAGAGTGATGACATTAAAAAATTAGTCAAATACCATAGTCCTAAATCTAAAAGGAGTTTTATGGGCTGCTTCATCAGGCTTATCCAGCTAATTAGGAATTCAGGACCCAGTCTGAAATATCAGTAGAAAAATTGTCCAGGGGTCAGACACTCTGGTAAATGTATGCATAACTTATTAAATTAAACAACTGTACTATAACTTTTTGTTTAAAATGTTTTATTAGAATAAATATTTAGTTGTTTTGTCTTTCTTTCAAGCATATTTGAAATATGGAGTTCTTCTTTGAAATGTGAAGATCTTCAGAGAAATAAAGACTTTCTTTTTTTTCTTCAAGTAGGGGTGGTCTGTCTGCTGAAGCACACAAGCTGTTTTCCTGTTCTCTCAAGTAAATCATAATATGATGGGTGAAACAGCAGGTCTTCAATTAATAATTGCCATAGTGAAAATAATTTGTCATCTGAGCACAACTCCTATTAGGGAGCTCAAACTACTCACTGCATTTGTTATCTCATTGGAAGAAAAAACTAAGGAAATATATAGATATCTCTGCTACATTCAGGTTTGCCTGGATATAGTCTCACTTC
>JANIJU010003062.1:62676264-62728764 GCA_025504685.1 Leucosticte australis
AAAGAGAAAGAAAGAAAGAAAGAAAGAAAGAAAGAAAGAAAGAAAGAAAGAAAGAAAGAAAGAAAGAAAGAAAGAAAGAAAGAAAGAAAGAAAGAAAGAAAGAAAGAAAGAAAGAAAGAAAAAATATAAAGATGAGAAGGTAAAGATGCTTTTGGGGGAATATTATTTGGAATGTTATTTATTGCAGTGAATTACTATAGTTGTGATTCCATTTCCAGATGAAAATACACGAAACGTGGAATGTTTCCCCAGAGAGGTGTGTGGCCAGACACGGTGTTAATGTAAACGGTAGCACAATTGATTCAGCAATATTCTTAAGAGTGAAGCTGACAATTGATTTTTAACTATCTGTGTGTGACTTACCATAAGCAATTGGCTCATTGTGAAGAAGAGGAAAGCTAACATGGCATCTCAACTGTGCCATGAGCAGAGGAGGCAGCTTGTGCAGCACCTGAGCCAGAACTGGGGAATCCATTTGTCTAAATACAGCTCTCAGCCCTCTTCATCTTCCCATGCCAGGAAAACCCTGGCAGCAAGACCAACTCCTTGCTTTGTTCTCTGTGGTGTCAGTGGGGCAGCTGTGCCATGTGGCTCTCGAGATGGTGATTGCAGTCTCCATGTGGGCTCTGACTGCTGCTCTATGAAAGATTAACAGCTCCAAGATCTGTGTCTGATACATAAATTATTCACGGAGTGATGTCACATAGAGGTACGAGTAAGCTCATCTTACAGTGTTGACTTCAGTTCCTTCTTCTTTTACAAGGGGATTGCTGATGGTTACACAGTGAGGAAGGGGGAAGGATTAGCACATGAGCATCTTTCCTCTCCATTAAGCTGATGTGCTTTGGCTTCCCTTCACAGTGCACGACATGGTGGAACAGAGTCTCCTATGGAAACAGCACAGCCTATGGTTCTGCTATGGTTAGACACACTCACATAAATTTTTGTTATTTGCTTACTGCCTTGGAGTTTGCTAAAAAGGTGTTTCAGATACAGCAGTGATAACTAGACAAGAAATTCTGTTTAACTCATGAAAAGACTTCAACAAAAACGTTTTGAACTGGTAAATTCAAAATTAAGCTAATATTTTATCTAGGGTGTATAATGAAATAAGAAGATGAACAGGAATGCATTAAAGACAGAAAATCAGGATCAATTTCTGTGTTTCTAATTTATTTAATTTTGTTATGAGGTAATGATTTTTACATTTCTATATTTAATTCCTCTATTTCCATTTTAAACAAATGAACCATAGTCTATGGAAGATTATACACTTCAGCCTACATGTCAGGACTTTAATGACTCCTCAATTTCTGGTATCTTATTTGTTTGTTCCACGTGGTTCTTATTTTGCCCATCTGTAACAATACTTTAAAAATATCATTCTTCCAAGAATTTACTGTTTTTAAGCATGGTTTATTCATAATCCGTGTGTGAAGTTTTTTCACAATAGAAACAAAATTGATGCATGTAGTGCAAATTCAGAATGTCTCAAAGCAAGTTCTGAAAGTCAGCTCTTCATTTGATGAGTCTCTTGAATTTTTACACACCTGTTAATAAGACTTCACAGTAGTTTTCTGCTCCTTTCTTCTCTCTTTTCCTGTTAAAAATCAATCATAGGGATTTCCATAATGAACAGAGCTCTTTCTAAGTGCTAAAGAATATAGTGATAATGATTTCTCTTATACCTACAATAAGAGAAAAAAACCAGAAAAATGTAAACTTCAGGTATGTAAGGGTTACAACGAAAGATTCCTTTCTGAATTCAGATCCACTAGATGAAAAACTGTTAACATTTTACTCTTAGGATAGGTCACCTCAGAAAATTTAAGTCTTGGGGATTTAATTAAAAAAACCTAAGCTAACAACTTTTGCATCATTCAATCATTTATAATTTCTACGTAACTGAAATTTAGGTATTACTTCAAAGCTATTTTTTGTAATCCCAAACAGCTAATCAAAAAAACTTACCAAAGTGGGGCTTAAACAGGGCTCATGAAGGTAGGATTTTTTTGTTTTTACCTCTGCCTCACAGAAAAACAATGGAAGATTTGTTTCCTCAGCTGGGGATACTTAGGATGATCTTTTCTGTTTCAAAGGTCAGGCTGAGCATGTGAACAGATTGCATTTGATGCCATTTTTGTGCAAAACCCCTCAATATTGCAGGTTGCACAAGTGTTTTCTAAAACGCTATTCCATGCTTCAAAGCCCAGCAGATTTGTATTCATAGCTGATGCTTACAAAAAGAAACAAAACCAAAAGAGCCAAAATGCCAAACCATATGATTTTTGTGCATGTTCCCTTGCCAGGAAGCTGTTTCTGCTCTTTCATCTCCAGCACTTACAGTCATTTTGATATGGAAAAGTTAGTGCCGAATTAAGCAAGGAATTTTCAAACTACAAAATGTTTCCCTGATAAACATAAACTAGGTGAAATTCCCTGCTGTTCTGTGAAACCCAGTGTGATCACCAGTAATCCCTCAGGCTCCCTCTGCTCTTCTGGTGATAAAAACCAGGAGTGATTTGGCCGCCTGCTGACTATTTTGCTGTTTTATTTGCTGATTCAAGGGGTTGTATGCTCCCTGTTTTCAAAACTAATTGCTGCTTTCCATAGCTCTTGATGGGGAAAAGCCTCTCCTGTGAATAGTCTCTGCAGTCCTGAAAGCTTTCAATATTGTCAAACATTGCAGGACTGTTGTTTAATATAGGAATATTTCAAATCTTCCACAGAGGTCTCATATTTAGGAAATACATAAATACTGCAGAAAATGTGCCTGCAAATGATGCCATATAAGTGATAATTGGTTTTGTCATGTATTTTTTTAAAATTTAATATTAACAACTTGCTAAAAAGAACAAGCAGCACATTTGTGTGAATTATGTCCATTATGTCACAAAAAGAAAGATTTTTTTTCCTAGTTGTCACAAGGTAATATTTCTGCATAATAACAATGTTATGGTGGTCTTTGTAAAGGTTGGCAGATTAATAGTTGTTTGAAATTGAAATTAAGGTTTTACTTAGAGTTGTCATGATCGTTGGTCATGATCATTTTGGACTAAAAATGGATTTTAAATGCTGATGCATGGCACTTTTCCATGGCTTATCAAGGTTTTTTAATTAGGTAGAGGACCTGCTCACACAACAAGCTGCAGGCAAATATTTTCTGCTAGTTTCAGCAGAAGAATTTCCATCAAGTGAGAGATCACCGAAGTGTGGCAAGAAAGGATTTGGTGAATCACTTTTTACAGAAAGGTACACATAAGTGGTCTTGAATTGTCAGGCTCATGTACAAAGGTGCCTGTTGTGTTTCCAACCCAGAGCAAATTTCATTTTCACAGAAAAGTAAATTATATTATTAATAATCTTTTTTAGGCAAATAATGTTCATGATGAATAAATGTGTTCAGAGGAAGCATGTGGTAACTAGTTTTTAAATTATTAGCCTGCTTTATTAACTGGCAAAAAAATGAGAAAGGAATTGTGAATGATTTTATAATTTTTAAGTAGCAAGCTGTGTTCCAATTGTTTTCTCAAGCATTTTAATTCTTTTTGGAACCTTGATCCTCATTCAGGCAATTGGAATACTTCCAGATATTGGTTGCAGAAGCATAGATACCTAAAAAGATAAAATAATCTGCAGGACAGAAAATAAAATTCTATTTTATCATTTGTTTCTTCCTCACATTCCAGTTCTGTATTGTTTTAATCATTGCTTAGCATTCTTAGCATTAGCATCAGTCCTTGTTTTGGCTATAGAAGTAAATAAGAATTCTATCAATTTGTACTATTTTAAACTTTGTGAGCTTTGGTGTTTACCCAAAAGCTTTTTTTTTTAAATCACCTTAGTGAAATCAAATATTAAATATAATTTATTAATATTACTTCATGCAAAGACAGTCCTGGGGTGACTATAAAGTCTGGTATCCATAATTTGGTTTTTTCTGTCCAGAAATGGGTCCTGAAGCTTTAAGCCAGGCCCAGAGAGAGAGGGAGGGAAGAGGCGGTGGAATGCTTGAGGTGCTTGTACTCAAAACAGAGAGAAAAGAATTCAGATCTCTCCCAGCCTGCAGCAGTTGCAGAGTTAGAGGGAGACAGGGAGTTTTTTGGGGTTTTTTGGTTGGTTGGTTTTTTGTTTTGTTTTGGGGGGGTTTTTTGTTGGGTTTTTTTTTTTTTTTCCTCCCTGCTGGTTTTCCTTGTTAGTGACAGCAAGAAGAGTTTTCCCAGGACTGTGGTTTTTCTGGGACTGTTCAGCTTTTATCTCTGGTCCAGAACACCAGCACAATCACCCAGGGGGCCCTCAAGCTGCTCTGTGGCTGGACACCAGGTCTGAGCCCCAGAGGCACTGAGAGAGACTGAGTGAGCCAAGACACACCCACGAAAGCTCTCTCTGAACTACAGAAGGACTCCCTGAGTTTGCCATCTCTTCAGAGCAACGAGAGGTTTCATTGTTTATTCATTTTTTCATGTCTATGAGCACTTTGCTTGTGAAATAGTTTTTTCCCTGTTTTTCTCCAAGAAGATTATCTCCCGAAATGGTTGGAGAGGGCTGCTGGAATTGGCTTTTTAGCGGAAACCCCTTTGGGAAGTTTCCTCACAAAGTTTGTCTCAAACTGGGACAAATAGTTAAACAAATTGGAATTTTATTTATCAATTTATCCTATATCATGAAAAAAACCCAAACCAACCATTCAGCAGAACAGTAAAAAAAAATTTTTCTTTTAATTGTTTGTTTTTTGGATTTTATTGCTTTGCTATTTCTCTGATCCTTATTAAAAGATATGCTATGTGTTGTTGGATAGGATCAGCAGTCTGCATTCTCTGATGAGAACCTTGCTGTTAGTCTTGGCAGCACAATTCTTGCCTGAGCAGACATTTAATGGAACATGGAAGAGTTTCAGGAGGATGAGCCAGGTCATCTCCACCCCAGTACCCAGCTTGTTTGTAGAAGGCAAAACATTTTAAATCCTCTTAGAGAAAAGAATTGAACTGTGATTTCTAAATAACTTCTAAATGCTTTGACTGTAAAAATACTTAATTAAAAAAAGAAATGTTTATACGTGTAACTGACCATCTTTGGAATAAAAATCACTTGTGCCTCTGCCAGGTGCAGCAAATTCCAGCTCAGAACCGTAAGTTTAAGAAGGTTGTATAACCATGCAAAAGAGATATGCAGTTTAAACAATCTCGTGGTGTATTGGGTTCAGCAACTCTGTTCATTCTTGTTAATACTCTTTTAAGGTGACCAACTCTCCTAATAAGTAATAAGCCTAAGGCTAATTTAGGGATGTGAATATTTTACAGGGGTCAGGCTCTTATAAGGGATGTTGTTTTGGTGGTTCTACTTCTCCTCTCTCTTTGATTAATAACACTACCCTAATTTTAAGAAAATGTTTCTCCAGATTCCAGTCATCTTATGATTTCCTCTTCTTGTTTGAGGGCATAAAACTGGCCTACTAGATAATTATATGCTTCATATTTTTGTTTTCTTTCAGTGATTTAATGTGACAAGAAAAATAATAATTTATCCCTGGCTATCAATAATGTTCTTTTCATGAGAAAAATATAATTTGCAGTCTGGCACTTATACTCTGTTCAGATCAATAATGAGCACAAGAAGTAGAAGAGAAGGATTAACACATTGGGTTAAAAAGCCCTTTGAGGAAAAATCTAAACACTCTTTATATGATCTCAAATTTTATATATTTGTTGACTTCAAAAATATACTATGTACTTACACAGTCCTAACAACATGTAAATCCTGTCAACACATCTGCAACAGTGCTACAGAATAGTCCAATGTTCTTTCTATTAGATGGTCCTTTATTTTTTTTTTTTTTTTTTTTGTAACTGATACCAGGTTCCATTTTGACATTATGGTTATAATTGTTGGTAATAAAAGGGAAAAGGAGAATAGGGGTATCACAGCCCATGACTGTATAATAACAATGGCCATGATTGAATTAGTCTTGGTTCAACATTTTAAAAGCCCCAAACAAGATTATATCAGAAAAAAAACCCAAACAAAAATAGATTGTTTTACCATTGGCCTGATTAGGTGATGTAGTTCTAGATATTTAATACTTCCACTTTTTAATTTAGTAATGGAAAAATTAAGCAGCCTGCAGTATACATGAGACCAAATTTCATGGTCTCAATGATCATCTTTGAATAGCTTGGGAACCTCCATGGATGAATAATTGTCTTGGGGTCTGATTTACTATACTATTTTTTTCTGAAAAACATTTCTTAAAACATTGAATAAAATATGAACTCGTCTGATGCCAAATTTCTTGAAACCAGTCATTAAGATTTATTATTTCCATTATGAATAATGTCCATTATAAAAGAAGAAAAACATGACTGTAAGGCAAGCATATATTTTCTGTCATAGCACAGCAGTTTGTCTTCAATGACTGATGTTGTTTGCTGTTTGGGAAAGTAATAACAGAGAAACAGCAAGTAAGAATTGTATTTTTAGCAGAAACTCATTGTTTACATTATTTTCATTCTTCAATAAAGTGAAGGCTTATTATTGTCAATAGTGACAACCAAAAGCCACCTGACCTTCTCTTGTAACTTAATAAAGCTACAAACTTTGGTGAAAAAGTCATAATGTAGAAAGCATTTACAAGAGGCCTCACCAAAATGTACACACCATGGCGTATATTACGAAATTTCCTTAGTAACACGTAATTGTCTCCTTGAGTCCTGTGTGTAGTTTGGCCAGCACAACATGGGAAAGGTATAAAGCTGAATCAGGAGAGGTTTAGGCTGTCTATCAGGAAAAGGTTCTTCACCAAGAGGATAGTTTGGTGTGGAACAGGCTCCCCAGGAAAGCCATCACAGCACCAAGAATTTAAGTCGTGTTTGGACAGTGCTCTCAGGCACAGGGCGTAACTCTTGGGCAGGGTCCTGTGCAGGGTCAGGAGTTGGAATCAACAGTCCTGATGGATATCTTCCAACTCAGCATATGCTGTGATTCTATGGTTCCTTTCTTAATGAGTGTCTTGGGAATAGTTTGTATCCCATAACCATTTTGGTTTTGTTTTGTGTCCCAAAGTGCCACTGCCTCCTCTTCCAGCTCAGGAATATTGTGATGGCTGAAGGGCGGCTCAGGATCCTGCGGAGGTTGGGAGCCAGGGGCTGCTCTTCCTTCTTGTGGGGTGACCAACACAGCAGCCATATGGCACGGTGAGTCTGACCTGGGGTCCTGTTGCCCTGTGGTTTTTATCCTATGTTTCATGTCTTATTTTTTTTCTTTTTTAGGCACTGTGACCAGGGCCTGCCAGCTTGCTTCTCTGCCCCTCTGCCCCTTGGGAGCCCAGAGCCGGTGCGTGCTGTGCCAAGGCCGGGAGCCGGGAGCGCTCCCTGCCAGCCATTCCCTCTGTGCGGCAGCCCAGCCTCGGGACCAGCTCCTGTGGCTCCCTGTGCAAAGGAGCGAACCCCTGGCCAGCCTCCTCTGTTTTCTGCCACTGCTTCAGGGGTTTTGCTACACTTTAGTTCAGCATCCTGCATCTGCCAGGACCCCCCGCTGCTTCTGCCACCGCTTAGGGGTTAGTGCTGCACTTTGATTTGCCACCCCCAGGGGTCTGCTCGCCTCTGGTCTTCCAGCCTGCTGCTCTGAGGCTATCGCTACAGTCCAGCTCGCCAGCTGGAGAGGCACTGAGACCGGCTGCTCCTTGTGAGTTTTGCAAAGGGAGCCCCTTCTCTCCTCTCTCCCTTTGTGCCGCTGCCCGAGCCGCCATGGCCGTGTGGAGAGGCGGCCGAGCTCGCGCCACAGCGCCCCCTGCAGGCGCGGGGGAATCATCGCACCCGCCCCGCCCGGCCGGGAGCCACCAGCGCCCCTGCTGGCCGTGCCCGGAACTGCACCGGAGGGGAAAGCTGCCTGATCTTGTTTGTGGTTGCTGCCGTTGTTGTCGATTGTTTCATATATATATATATATATATATATATATATATATATATACACACACTAGTCTGACAGTTCAATATCTAGCATTTACCTTTTTCCCATGCTGTATGGGCATTCTGTTTGTCAATAAACGGTTGGGGTTTTTTCACTTTCATCCACTAGTATTCATTTACTATTGGCAGAAAGGGATTGTTAGAACACTTTTTAGGGAAGCACTCATTCCAGAGTTTTTTCTGCCAAACTTGTCTCTAAACTGAAACAATGGGAATCAGCTGGAAGATGACTGTCAGACTCACCATTTCACCCTTATTTAAAGGCTCTGAGGACACAATGCTGGTTTGACTTGGGAATTAACAACCTCATGAGCTTGCAGCAACTCAGCAGCTCACCTCCTCTGGAGGTAGACTTTACTTCTTTCTTCTCATCTGTTCTTGTTCTCCTCTAAACATTTTGTATTGCCAGAAACATCTTCCATTCTCTTCTCTCTCTTCCTCCGTCTCTGTTTAGAGAAGTGCATCTGCAGTCAGGAGCTAAATAGACATTTGCCACCTGGTATAAATTTTCAAAATCAGTAATTAAAGTCCAGCCTCATTTTTCACCCCTCACCCTTTTGTTGTTTGAGAAACTGAATTGGTAATGATTCTGGGAAATCTGAACTGCTGCTGCCTGCAGTTGGCCAATAGTGGACAGTATTTTCAACCTATTTTGTTACCGTGAATGTTTGTAATCATCTGTTTGAGAAGTGAATGAAACTCAATGTTTCCCCAGCACCAAAATGTTATTATCAAATGGAGAGCAATTTTTGGTGAAGAATCCCTTTGGAGGAGCCTGGGGTGTGTCCTCATGTGCTTATTTGCTCAGACCTACCAAGGGAGCTGGGAACTTGCCCTGTAGGTGCTGCAGGAAAGTACAACGCTATAGGAACAAGTCCCATATGAGGTTCCAGAATTCACAGTGATTTATTTGCAGTGGTCCTCTACTCTTTGGTCTATCATTGCAAAGCCGGAGACTGTTGCCAT
Organism: Leucosticte australis; assembly: GCA_025504685.1. Classification (NCBI taxonomy): domain Eukaryota; kingdom Metazoa; phylum Chordata; class Aves; order Passeriformes; family Fringillidae; genus Leucosticte; species Leucosticte australis. The sequence goes on from JANIJU010003062.1 coordinate 62,685,195, forward strand.
CTCAACTTTTCAACTCCTTGGCAATTAAGAGTGTTTGTCAGTGACCTGTCCGTGAGTAGTGGAAGGTAAGGAAAAAGCTGAATGAGAGCACAGACAGGTACAATTCTTTGTGCCCTCTCAGCTTTCCTGCTCAGCCTAAGTGCATAGCCACAGACCATGGGTTGTACTCCCACATGATGCCTGTGGTGGCCGTCAGGAAATATGTAAGCAAAGGTCTTAAAAATTAACACAAGTATTTCCTTCAGAAATACAACTTAGAAACCAAAGCAACTGATCACAATTTGTTCTATTCAAAACATTCCACAGCTGAGAACATCATTATAATAAAAACCCCAACTCTAGGACTGAAAACACAATGTCTTTTTTCTACTCTTTCTAAATAATGCTATGTGCTATTACAATATATATATTTAAGCTCATGGAACTTCTGTCAACCTTACTGTGGTTCTGTATAGTGGTGGGGCTTTTTTCACGTGGATTCCAACTATTTATCAGTGAAAAACTCTGTGAGAATATCTTTAAGTAAGTTTCTAAAATAATTTCGTCTAGTAGGATCAAAGAACTACAGAAAATCACTTTCCACAACTTACAATAGTGTGTTGTTACAATATATTTCAAAACATAACTTGTATAATCTGTATATCTATAAGAAGATTTGAATTTGTTTCTTTGCTACAACACAGTTGTAGACAAACTTTCCAAAACAAAAATCAAAGAGCATTTGAGAAGCAGAAGAAATAAATTTGTAGTAAAGACCTAGTGTTCTGTACAGATAGTGAATGAAACTCTAGGAACATGAGTATTTTTCATCATAATTTTTCATAGTAAAGATGTCATTGTAATAAAAGTATGTTTTTAAATTAGTGACATTTTCAAATTGGATTCAGATTTATGAGAAAGCTGTGCTAGTGGGAAATAATCCAAGAAAAAAAGCTCAAAAATGTTAATTAGAAAGTACAATTCTTGTTGTGTCTTGAGCTACCAGAAATATCTGCTAATTGCTACCAGTCATCTCCTTTCACTTCAAGCTGATCTAATTAATTTCAAAACACCCGTGAATTACAGAGCCTGGATTTCTAGGTTTCAGAAAATTTATTTGCTCTTGAAGGCTCTAATAAAAACTCACATATCATCTGAATCAGGTAAATATTTTAAAGAAGATCCCATTTTAGGTAGATTCACAGCAAATTTTCCTTCCTATACCCTTCTTTCTTAATACAAAATACTTTTGATACACAGCATACCTGATGTAAACCTTTCAGATAACTGTGTTTGTATTTTGGAAATTTTAACTCATGCATAACATACACAGAGATAATTTTAAAAGTTGCCATCTATTTATATACATTTTTTGTTAATCACTCACCTCCCACGAAGGTGAGTTATTACAGAAATTAGCTGTATGCATGATATACTTTGCATTCTGGCATTCTGTGGCCCTTCCGAATGAAGTTTTTCTATATAAAGTATTTCAGCTGCATTTATATTTTGTGCTTAAGAATTACCCAAGAACAGGATGCAGGATGCCCTGTGCACATTTAAGAAATTTAGAGCAAGTATTTGGATGCAAGGGTTTTGTGTAGAATCATGTCTAACATTATAAAGTTCTATCTGTCAGTTGTTTGAGAAGCATATCTAGGTGGAGGATATGAATTCTTAAACGCAACTGTGTATTAAACTCAGATGAAAGTGATACTAGGTGAAAGTGTGAAATTAGGTGTTTGCTGGTTGGTTGGTTTGTTTATGACCAGCAGAAATTACAAGTGTGATAAGGGTGCTCAGCTTTTTCCCAGCTTGCTTTCCTGTGCAAAGGCAGACTTGGGATCCCCATTTAAATATGGTTGAGAGATTGTTAGCTTTAGACATCTGAATAGTCAAAGTCTGCAGTGAATAATCACAAAGTGTGCTTCCCTTCAAGTATCTGGCCAATGATCTCCCTTTTAGCCTGAAGCAATAATTGTCTGTGCATTTTTACAGTTCATTTGCTTTCACTACACTACTTGTTTCTTAGCACATCGGATTTTACGCTGTTTTGAAGAAAAACCCTTGTGATGGTTGAAATGAGCATTCGTATTTCATGTGGTGCAGTGAGAGAAATTCTGATACTGGCTGCACACATTTTTACATGGGTAAGCAGTGTCTATGGATGCCATCTCTTAAAGGATTTATTTGTATCTCTTCTCTTGTAGAAATGATGGATGAAGGAGCTATATTTACCATAGAAAAGTATTTTCCCAGGTATTGTTTTTTTACAAATACAAATACAGCCATAAAACAAATACTCTCTGTGGGCTCTCAGCACCAAATCAGAGTGAGAGTAAAGTTTATGTAGCACTCTAAATGGTGACCAACTACAATAGTTATTTCCCAAATGAATAAAGAAAGGAAAAGAATTAAGCACACTAACTTCTAAGCAGTTATTTAGCCCAAGGAATTGTGTGAGGATAGTGTAGCATTCATAAGAGTTCTACAAAGTTATGCAATCAGCTTCTGCTGCAAAATGTCAGTCTGTACAAGATTAGTATAAGGGATGAACTGAAATGTGTGCTGCAGCCTCGAGAGGCAGCATAGCTGGGGATTATAAACACACTTCTATTCAGATTAAATAGAGTACAGTGAAATTACCTTATTTCAAATGCGTTTTGCTATTGAAGTTTTTTGGAATATATTACTTTTTTTCTCTCAGTGCAGTGGAGAACTTGTTTTCTATAGAACAATACTGGTCCAAGCTGTTGAACTGCTTTTGACATTGAGTAAGATTGCCCAGCATATATGATTTATAAGAAGGAAAAAGAGGAGGGGGGTGTGGGGGGAAGATGAGGGAAAATAATTGTCCCCTGGAAAATTTTTCTGAATATACTGTTTTCTTATTTTCTCTCTGAGATACTTTTAAGGATTGCAACACTGTTTACTACAGAAGAACTTGACATTCAAGGTTTTGCTCTCCCTTTATCAAAGCTGTTAAATTTAGCCGTATCTTTTATTGATGGCAAACACAAGTGCCTCACTGCACCAAACTGATTTTTCTTCCTCTTTTAATTGAAAATAGCATGTACTCTGTTCTCAGATATCTTACATGTGCAATACAACCACATGCTGTTGTATAATATTGTTCAAGTTGACAGCAATCTGAAAATGTACTAAAACCATCAAGAAGTTATTTTCATGTAGATGATAACAGGTTGCAATGCTTATATGATGTGCTTATTGTCTTATATGTGTGTTTAATGGTGGGAGAAACAAATACAATGGGTAACAACATGAAGCAACACACAATTTTGAAAACTGGAGTTTATCTGAAGGATGCAGAGACTGGCTGGAGCTGAAAAGCGTGTTGTACCCCGTGCCTATCTGCTACAACTTTAATTTACTCTTTTATTCCAGAAATTCATCAACATATACTTTATAAGTTCAAAGTAATTCTTAAAGTAAACAGTTGCAGTATTGCTATTCATTAATTTTTCATTTTATTATTTTGGTAATTTTTCAGCTTCCAGGAAGGTGTTGCCATGTTCTTTTTCAAAAAAACCCACATCACCATTTTTTTGTTTCCAAGGCATTCTTTAGATGACTGCTGGATGACAGATGGTGACCATATGTCTCTTCATATCTACATGTGTCTAAATGTTACCAGTGCCACCTTTGCTTTTCATGACAATTTGGAAAGAGGAGTTTAAAAATGGTAAGGGATGTATGTGGAAAATTTAAAGTCCCTTTTGCAGTGGAACCTGACCTTCTGGATTGTAGGGATATCAGCTATTCCAGATCTTTAAGGAATATTTAGGTCTAAGACTTTTAAATTTTTTTAAAATCACTGTGAGTGTATTGCAGTATGAATGGACTTCCAGTTTTCTTCAGCTGATAGGAAAAACCCATCTGTATTATTTTTTTCATACATAGTTGAGCTATTTCTCTGTTCTGTCTTATAGTGTTGCTCTGTTCCAGTGTTGCATTAATTTTCCATGTCCTTCATTTACATTCTTGGCTGAACTATTAATGTGGACTTGAAATACAGGGTAAGTCTTTAACTCTCTAACTCCCTTAAGTGTTTTTTTCTTATTTTCTGTTTTATTCCCTAATTGTGTCACCAAAACCCTGAGCTGATTTTAGACTGTACTGTATGCTCAGTCACTGAGCACACAGGTTTAAAGAATTAACAAAGAGTAATGAAGATCACAAAGGTAAGTGGGATCACAAATCAAGAGAGTGATAAAAAATTGGCCTGATCTCAAGTAAGGTAAGCACTTAGCATATGTTTATCATGACTGTCTTCACTTTAAACACGATAAAGCAAATAAAATCTTTGTGCTTGTGGTAAGCATGATAGCCAAGGGGAAGGGAATTTTAGCTGCTGAGAATTTAGATCTGAATTGTTGTTAAAGAGAATGTTTTTAAAAATCTCAATGCTTGGCTTTATACAAACTAAATATTCTACAAACTGTTATATAGTAAGGTACATGAAGTTATTAAATTATATTTCAGTTACAAAAACTGATTAAATATGTCATTGTCATAATCCCTGTTTATTGAAACCTGTAGGGAAAATAATAAGGCACTTTAAATCAATGCTAGAAGACTTTAAGACATTTGTTCCCACTCTCTAGTCTTCTGTCATCTGTGCTTTCTGACATGGCAAGAGTTCTTGCCAAAACCAAATTTAATATTATCAATTAATCTCCAATAACAGTGCAATAAATGGCAAACATAGTGAACAGATGGCTTACATCCAAACAGAATGAAATTAATTTTACCCAAGGAACCAAATGTTGTACCAGAAATTCTGTGAGCAAAAGCACTCCACCATGAAGAAAACACTTACTCAAGATAAGTAAAGGAAAAGAAAAGCGTTTTGTAATCAGTTACATTTCTTACCAAACCACTCCTCCTCCATTCCCTTACTCCTGGCTCCTAAGGGAAACCAACAAATTACTTTCAGAAGCTGACTCTGGAGTCATAAATCTAAAAAAGATTAACAAATCACAGACTCCGCAGATGTATTAGTTTTCTGACATACGAAAAATTTCCTCACACCTAACATCCAACTAAGCCATGATTGTTCTAAAATCAATATAAAGCTTTTTCTTTCTATCCAAGAGGGTTAATGACTTAATCATCTCCCTGTCTCCTAAGAGTCTTTTCTATTCTTTTGGTTCAGATTGTTATTTTAGCTCCAATTGGTTAATTGACTTCTGTAGTAAATTAATGCCAATGAAAAGTTCTGATGTCTCCTGGTTTAGTTCTACTTTTGTGTCAGAATTTTGAAAGAAAAGTGAGAAACTGTAGGAAAGCTAGAGTCAAGATTATAGGTGCTTCATTGACTTCAAATGACAGTTGTACTTAATTTTCATTTTCATTCCAATGCAAATGTGATATTTACTTTCTGGAAACTCTGATAATTTAAATTTCATTAATTTCATATATCAGAAATCGCTCTGTTTAGTGCAAAAGATTTTGGAGCTGGGTGACTACAATGAAGATGTTGTAAAAGCTACAATTTTGTGCAAAACAGCTATGCTATCTTCACATTTCTGTGTGAACACTGACTACAAAGTTGCTCCTTACAAACCCATTTAAAATGATATTCAGGGTATTCTGCTCAAATTAAATTTTCACTGGTAAAATATTATAATTCATCCTAATTTCTTTAGAGAGTATTTTTATTCTTGATTAAAATGCTTGTCATAAATTTCTGTAGGCAAAATTGGCATATTAGCACCTTATACTGTAAAATCCAGTATAATTACTATGGCAATGCTTTCACTAGTTTTGTAAATTCTCTGAAGCTGGAAAAGCTTAATGAGCCTTTCTAGTGTGATAGATAGATTAGTGTGAAAATTAATTTAGGTTAATCCACCTTACCTGGAAGAAGTATGAGTGTGAAAAATATGTAAGCAGGAATTACCTATTTCAAAGTATCAGTAGCAATTTCACTGTTAAATACTCATCCTTAGGGACCTATTTTATGACTTGTGGGGGTATCTAACCATGTGACTGCTTTATCTGTAATTGATTATACAAATCAAGTCTTCCTTTACATAATGCTTTTTATAAATTAAATTGCATGTTTTTCCAGAAAAATACTTTTAGCTTTTCAGTCCTGCAGTCTGTCTTGTAACATTTTTTAAGCTTCTGCTTTCAAGGACAGATGAGGATTAGGTGGGTTTTTATGTGTGCAAATTTCATATATCCTTAGATTTTTCAAATATGGAATCATCATTTTCACTAGAATCTCTGAAAACAGCTAAAATAAACTAAATTGTACTAACCCCCTCCAAAGCTGCAAAGTAAAGACTTTGATTTGACAGGCAGTGTCACTAATATTAAGATAAATTTTTAATATGGGCATCTCAAGGAAATAAATACACTTACAAGGACATGAACAGGTCTGGTTCACTTTTCTGAATGAAATATATTTGCAAATAATAAAAAGAGGAAAAATTTTTGAAAATTTAATCAGATTAATTGTAGAATTTTCCCACTGATGTTAGATTTAGATCTGTTTCAATAGATTAACTGGTACAGACATCAAGAGCGTTGTATTAAAAAGGCTACATCCATTTTTTAATTCTTAAAAAAACAAACTAACAAAGTTTTCCCCCCAAAAAATTCATTTGGATGGTACTTGCAGATGTCATCATTTTTGAAAGGGGTACAAGGTTGCCCAGGAAGTATGTGGAAACTTCAAACATTTTTTTACCCACAGTAGGATTTCATAGGCTGAAGTAGGATTTTAGAGATGTGGATTTTTTAAGACTGATATCATCACTGTATCATTGACTCAATATGTGTGGAATGGTAAGCAAAACCTAGCAAATATAAGAAAAATTAGCAGATGAAAACTGACAAAGGAAAGTACTAAAGTAAATCTGCAAGGATGGTAAGATTTCCCTAATCGCTACATGGAGAAAATGAAATATTTTACAAAATGTTTGAGAAGAAATTATTCTCCTAATGAAATATGTGTTACTATGTTGATTAATTGCTTACTAATTCACAGGGACTCAAGGAGAACTTTAAAATTATGGGTTTTCTTAATTTGACCAAAACATAAACTTTTTAATTACTGTGGTAGAGATGCAAACAAGCTTTTTGCCTTAAAGAACTAAGAGTTACAAGAATGTCAGCTTTTGAAAAAAATCCCTTCTATGAAAGGTCTATTCAGTTGTTGTGAAAGCCAAATGCATGTGTAATGGTGAGGTACTGTTGTAAGGGTTGGAAAATCTAAGGTGAATGAAACTAATTTTGTAAATGGCAGCCCTTTTGCAATTTTATTTGTGAAAGCCTCCAGAAATATAAAAGAGAAATGTAGAACGTAAAGAGAATCTGATAGAAATGTGATAGGAAAAGCTTTCATTACCATTTCATATGCTGTTTTGAAGTCTACCCACAGATCTATTTTTGGAGGTAAATCCCTGCTTTTCTACATAATCAAACGTGGGATTGCTGGTTGCAGACTGCAGCAGGTAGCAGGGAGTAAGTGCCCACATGGAGGGGATCACAAAATTTAGGTACAGAAGCAACAAATTACCTAGATAACTAAAAAACATCACTTAGTAGCATTTTTCTTCTAAGGTGTCATAATATGCATTCTTCTAAGGTATTTGGGTGAACAGAAATTTTTCAGCTTAGCTTAGCTAGCAAAGTAGATGTGTGTGAAAGAATTGTAACTGTAACATAAATTACACACTTTATCCTTAACAACATAATTCTAACTTCAGCAATGAATAAAATGCCTGGTGTAGAAAAGAATGACAATTCTCTCTGTGAGTGTGGAATCACTTTCCTTGCTATGGTAACACAAGACAAATGCTTACACAGATGATTTGTTAAATTGACCAATTCAGAGCTTTAAAGAAAAAATCAACTTGGAAAGTTTATTATGCTTGGTTTGAAATAATAAGCCAAATGAACCTTTGGATGGAGAAAGAGTGAGCACCACTGCTGGCTACTACTCTGAAGGGACATGGACATATTTTTCCAGCAATTTGTCAGAAAAAGACAGGAAAGTGTTTCCAGGCATTAGCAACAGCTATATTATCTTGGCATTCTGGAGCTGGACATCAAATCAAATTGGCAGAGCTATAGAATTATAATGGATAAAAAGAGGCATCTGTATCAGAAATGTCTGAAGATGTGACCATTGATGATTGCATCACACAATTATCAATGAACCACATCTAGATATTTCTAAAGACCTCTAAACTAGCCTTTCTAAACCACATTTTAAATGCATTAAGAATAATAGAAGAGGTAATAAAAATAAACTCTCTGTTAAATGCTGCTAAAATCTATGAAATATACCTTGACCACCATCACTCAATTTAGCAAAACTTAAAATGGAAAGCAAATCAAAGTAGGTGAACTGAAGAAAAATTGTTTAATCTGATGCATGAAAAGGTAAAGAACAGAGCACGTGCTAACAGGACATGAACAAAATGCAGGAAGAGGACTAGGTGGTAGGCTTTTTATCACTGTGAGAAGAGTCCAAACCTCCACTACAGTGTGAGTGATTTTCCTTAAAATCAATCAATAAATCAAACAAACAAACAACAACAAAAGAACCACAAGAAAGAGCACACATCCTCCCTCCATGTTTTTTTTTTCAGGAAGAGTGACTGGAAGAATTCTGTTTGCCACAAGAAACTTGTTTTTTTCCTGAAGACAAAATAAATACCTAGCTTTCCATCCCTTTAAATGAGCATTAGTATAGCTGAGATGCCTTGGAATGTCATAATGGTTTTAATTTTTTGCCAACCTGTACATTGTGGTATTTCTCTTATAACACTGTATATTTTCCTGCTCCTCCTGTTTTGTACATTTTGACTGATTATAAAATTATGTTATTTTGGCAGAGGTGTGGTTCTCATGTTACAGAATATATAGGGGCTCTATGTGTGATTTACAGTATTTTCTGGTCTTGATGTAAAACAACTGTTTCTGTTTGTCTCCAACGAGTTGCAACAAAATTTTTGGCCGTGCAAGAATATCACTCTTGTTATATTGCAGCAACATTTAAGATTCTAACCCATCACACCTAGTTAAATGGGTAAAAGCTACATTCAGGAGACTGACTGGATGTCCCAAGACTAACATACAGCCTGGTAATTATTGTAACTAGCAGCAAAAATACATGAATGATGTTAATTTTAAATAGGAATTATTTCTCAAATTACTTTAAGGGGATCTGATATCTTATGTATAAAATGGAAAAAAAAAATCCCTTCATTTTTCAGTCTACATCTAGATATTCATAAAAGGGAGAAAAAAAGAAAGAAAAGAAAACCAAACATTCTAAAGAATTTTGCATGATATTTAGAAAACTAGTTTGTATATTGTTCAGTATGGCATGAACTTAGCCTGGTGAGACAATATAATCAGATACATCCGTAATATTTGTACTATAAATTACTGCAAATAAGAGATAGGAGGATACTTCCTGCCATATTCCTTCTTCATACAATTAAACATAGTATATAGATGTATATCAATTTACATTCTTGTGCTATGTGTTCCTGAAAAAATAATTAACAGAATTTTTTTATTATTTGCATTTTGAAGGAAGATAACTGAAAATTAGCTATGCAATTTTCATCAAATATGCAAATTAGAGAAGTGTGGTTTTTGTTTAACTTTCATTTATCCAGATGCAAACATTTGACAGGGAAATTTGAAAAGTTCAAAAATTGTGATTAAAATTCAAATTCAAATTAGACTTTTTAATCAGCACTTAAAAGTCTTCCAAATACTTGACTAATAATAAATGCGTTTTTATTCATTGCTGTGGCAATTAAATGCTAATTTTTTTATTATTATATTGAAACTTTAAAAAAAATCCAAGTTGTTTCCAGTTATCAGAAAAACTGTAAAAGTATTTGTACTTTCATAGTTTCCTACTGTGATTTTATGTGTGTTTATACTTTTATCTTGTCAGAATACACAAAACGTTCTGCTCTCTTCCATGCTGGGGAAAACAATGTCCATTCTAAATGCTTGAACCAGGGGGAAACTGAATTACTTCTGAATTGTTTTGACAAATCATAAGCATGCAGACCAGCTACCCTGAGTTTCAGAAGTGCCCGTGGTCTGTCGCCCTGTTTTCTTAAGTTCTTCTGATGTTTACATTCTTGTAAGGAACTTTCTCACACACTTTTCTGTAAATACTTATTGTTTTCCATTCTTTTATGGAGGAGGACAAATCTGATGGACTGTTGGTTTGTCCAGTCATTGGAGAGGTGGCACTGTCACCCTCCAATCCACTGTCACTTTTGGAAATCTATAAATGTTAAAGTCAGAAATGAAACTTCCCTCTTTTTACCTTAAAAATTCCAGTGTCTGCGTAGCTTTATTTTGTATCCTATAATGACAGTGGTCCCTCTTCTGATTTATGCAAAAAGTGCATGTGCTGAAGAGCTTTGAGGCTTAGGCTGCATTCCTGGATGCTTCCATTTAGGTTGCAGTGTGAATTTAGATGCTTACATTATGACACTTGACTTTTTTGTAGTTGTAATTCTTACTCATACCACCAAAATATGGAAGATCAGGTGGGAACCTGAACTTTTCCTTTCCAAAATATGGAAGGCAAGATTCCTTCAAGCTCAAGGCAAGATTCAGGTGAACTCCTGCTTTTTTTTATTGGCGTTCATGTTCCTTATTAGCTGTCCACATAATTGTGTTAGCAGGGTTATTAAAACAGAAGTGAAAAATCTGATTTTTCTCATTGATTAAACAGACTTTTTCAAGCGGCAAGTATTTCTGAAAAATAATTTTGGAGTATTTTCTAAATGAACAAACTCAATTCAGTATTGCTGCAACAGTCTGTTTATTATATTTTCACAGGGGTACAAGTTAAGAAAAGCACAAAAAGCACCAAATTTTGAATGTACTTAACACTTAATATTTATTCTCTTAAAGTTGGTTTTGTTTGTTTGTTTGGTTTTTTTTTTTAAGGTTAACATTGGAGAAGCAGAATCAGCTTTTTAGTCTCTCATCTTGCTTCTGTGAAAGCACTCACACTTTCCATCAATCCCCTCAGAGGGAAGTGCAGAGGTGCTGGGAATGTGGAAACCCTGCCTGAAAAGCACACGACGGTGGCTGAATGAGGCATCTCAGGAAATAATTTCCTTTTCAAAGAGGCACTTTAAGTTTACCAGTGTGAGAGTGTCTTGGGATTATTTTTATTTTGTTTTACAAGACTATCTTTACAAGCATGTTTTGTTACCCAGAGTGCAGTACATGAAGAGATGATTGCTGGTGTTGGAGATCCTTACCAAGCACGGCAGTGTTTAACAAAAGCAGACTGAAGCAATAGAAGTTTAGGATGGTGACAGACCACTGGGAATACAAAATTTTCAAGGACAAAAGCTAAAATTTTCTGGACACAGAAAGGCATCACAAAAACTGTGTATTCAAGAACTTACTCTGGTTATTAAAAATAAGAAAAAAAAGGTAACTATTTTTCCTATTTAATATGTGAGTTTTTTTTGTAAGCAATCTCACAAGGAGAGAGAAAGTGGAAGATGAAGAAAAATAGAGATAATAGTGCCAGGAATAAAGTCTGACATGTTAAAAAAGCTGATAATTTTTAAATTAGTATTGTCATTGTAGACAGCATGATTATAAAAGGCAGAGTGTCATTTTTTTCTGGGTTTGTTATTTAATTGGTTTTTTAAAATTGATAAAATTTTCATGCAAATCACAAGTATTAAAACTGAGATATTACAAATTTCAAAATTTAAGGAAATCTGATTTTTCAGTTTTAGTTTTGACAAGGCAGGGAATTTAGACTTCTCAAGAATTGTAACTGCTCTATCTGTTTTAATTCCCTGGATCTTTATTGCTATTTTGAAAGAATTTCCCAAACCCAAATGATAGGTGTGGGAAGAAGAACATAAAAAAGAACAAATAAACATGAAAATAAATAGCCCTATTCCATTTTTTTTAAAAACTGAATTGTATCAGACAATACAATTACCAAACCAGACTTGGTCAGTTGAATAACTACAATTATACCATCCAGCAACCAGATGTTATAAAATTAATATAACCAAAAATATCATGAGAAGATGAAATCAGCTGATAGTCAATTAATATAAATTCTCAAGAGTATGCCCATTCCAAGGCACAGACCAAGAGTAGTGAGTAGGGAAATTTCAGAATAATCTCCAAATAGTTTATCCATTGATTCCTAAAGCAAATATTAAATGCTGGTTCCTTACTAAATACTCAATTACTGTAAAAAAAAAAGAATTAATACAGATCTACCTTGCTAATAATTTTAATTCAACTGTGCTAAAACTGTGTCTTGCCAATTTTTTTTTTTTTTTTGCTTAGATTAATGTGTGCAGAAGAACATATCCATTAATATCTCTGAAGAAATTCAGCAGAGTGTGATTGGCTTTGTAGTATTTTCAAATGTAAGAAATGTTTATAGTTCATAGTATTTTCAGAATCAGGTGCTATCAAATCCAAGGTTTTCTTTTGGTGATACAACTTGAGAGATTTAACCTTCATGAATCTCAAAGTTAGTTTTGATTTTCATGTCTTTGTATTTTCATCTTCAGAAAACAGAATGTATTGGTCTAGACAGGAAAAAAAGATAGACTTTCTAGCTAGATAGAAAAGCAGCAATGTGTTGAAGCAGAAATTTATCCACCCGTACCAGATAAGATGCACCTTTGAGTGTCAGTGGTGACATCTTTATGTGCCAAGATGCAGTCCAGCAAATTATAACTTCTCCACACATAATGAGATTTATTGGACCTGTTAAAATCAAAAAGGCATCTAGCTTTGATCCCTGATTTGGATCTGGAGCTTGAGAGTCTTCAAGTGTATTCCTAGAGCAGGTAATTCAAAAGAAAGTTGGCAACATAAAAAGATGGTCAGTTCTTGGTTCTTTTGAAAAACAGGAGTTTGCCAGAAAAAACAGGATTGGTTTGGCCAGAGCCTCTTACACAAGTAATTAGAAACCATAAATGAGCCTGACTTAAAGAATTTTGGTGCTCCATAAAGCAAAGGACACAGCATGAGAGCACAGGAGCAAAACCCAGCACCTCGTGGTGCTTTCCAGTGGAGCACCAGCAGAGGCAGGAGTGGCATGTACTCAGAGAGAATGAGCTGCTGGCAGTGGGATACTGTAAATCAATGTTCAGTGGAAGTGGACATTGGCACATCTTCTGGAACAAAAGAGAAGGTCCATCCACGTGCTTTGTTACCTTTGCATCTGGCTCCAGGCAATCCAGCAAGGCTCTAAAGAGAATCAGGTGCTGAGGGTGGCCAGAACACAGTGGCACAGGAGGTTGCACCTATTGCACCATGAAGACTGTAAAAAATTAATATATTAAGTTAATTACTTAAATTTATTAATATTTAATAAATTATTTTATTTTTAGTTTGCTTAAAAATTACTTGAGTAGAAGGATTTAAGAACTGATACCATGAAATAACCATGAAATGTCCTGGCAAGAACAGTCAACTGAGAGCATTGCAGAGCAATGTGTATGGAGCAATAAGTGACAGGTGAGACAAACAAGCTTTAGAGGCATATCTGTGCAATCCCACTCTTAATCTGCTGAAAGGCTTGAAACCCAAAGGCCATGCTCCAGAGAGAATGGGAACTTCCTAGGCAGGAGGTTATTTAGTTCATGGGGTTGTACATTCTGAAGAAGCTTAGTCACGACAGAGGATCAGAACGCTAAAGGTTCATTTTGCCAAGGATTGTAGCTCTATGATTAACAAATAGCTGCAGCAAAAAAATCATGGGTTTCAAATATTCAGAACCAAGAGGATGCCTGAATTCAGACTGTTTTTTCAAGTTATATATGACACAGTAAGGAATAGATTTTTTTTTTTTAGTAAGACAGGCAGAAAATTAATGGTCAAAGCAGGAAATCACTGGACCAACAAAGGTACTTTCAGCTGTGATCAATGCAAGTCATAGCATATCCCAAATTCCTTTACTGTCTGTGTATTTAATTCTCTTGTGACTTTTACCAGAAATAGAGAGATGCACGGGTTTTGGCAGGTAGCTCAAGTGATTTCTGAACATTACAGATGGCATTATGGTTAGAAATAGAGCTAGATGCAGGTGACTTCTGAAAGGACCTGTCAGTAGTGGAGGGAGCAAATTTCCTGAGATAACATACTTAAGCATCAAATTTTAACGCTGCCTGTATTTTTTGGGAGTGATATTAAAGAGTTCTGTGGAGAAGGCTGTACTTAGAAGTGAGAAGGTCATCTCTATTCTTCCCTGCTGCTATTTTGGCACTTGAGAAGGAATAACACAATAACATTTCTGGATGATTCAGAATACTTTACTGGTTTTGATATCCAGTAGGTAAAAAAAAAAAATTGTGCTAAATTTTCAAATAATTTTTTGCCTATCTTTTAGGCAGATAATAGAGAGCTAGATCATTAATAATTATGCCACCATGAGATGTAAATTTGAACCTTTAGGCTCCTTTTGCAATGTAACTGAAAGAAAAAGAAAGAGAAAAAAACCCCCAAAAACAAACTCTAAAAACCAATTCATGAATACTTAATGAGTGAGCAAATATATGCATCATATAAATATTTTCTTTCTCCTCATCAGTATTCAGGGGCTGTATTGCCATCTGGCAAAGGTTTCAGTTGACTAACGCTGCAGCAATAAATTAATACAGTAAAAGATGCTACCAACAGTTTTAAACCAATTAAAATGCCGGAAGCAGACTATGTGTGTTAAAATGTCATGTCATGATCCTGCAGCAGAGAACCAAAGAGCTGTAGTAATCCAAGTGTGAAAGAACAAAGATTGCAGGATTCAGGAGTATTGCTTGGTGTGAGCCTTATGGCATGCACAAATATTCTCGTAATTTAAAATGGTAAATATTCTGACTCATGGGAGGGTGGTCAATAGTTTTATGATAGAACAGTGTTTGTCTCAATTTTTTTAGTCTTTAATTTGGATCAAAGAAGAAAACAAAGGAAAAAAAAAGGGTAAGTGAAGTGTGTGTTTTAGCTCTCCTATTACCATCCAAATGCTTAATTGAAAATAGTTGAGAAATCTCTTAAGCTACAAAGTTTCACTGCCTGGAGACAGGGACCTGCAAAAGGGCACAAGGGGGTCAAGGACCAAGCAACAGCTGCACCTGTGGCTCTGTCTTGCCAGGGCTTAGACTGCAAGATAAGAACCAGGCTCCACAGGATCCCCATCCAGAGTTACCTATTCCAGCACAGAGCAGCTTCATTCTTCAAAGGAAGTGAGCAGACTTTGCTGCTGTCTTTTGAAGGGTCTGGTTTCCTCCAACGTTTTATGGAGACTGTAAAGGTGGATACTGTGCTTAGGAGTTTGAGACTTTCCTTAGAGAAATGCCTTGTGGTCAGAATCCTTTCTTGGGGAAAAATGTCATTGGATTTGCAAGCTGAGTGAAGAGCTCTTGTAGTGGTAATGCAAAGCAATGCCATAACCTCTCCTGAAAAAAGCTAAAGAATTTCATTGAACTTTGGAGGAGTTTTTGCTTCTTTTTTTTTTTTTCTTTAAATCAGGATAGGATACTTTAAAACAGTCTGGCAAAAGGATGTTATCAAAGATCTTTCTGAAGGTCTCCAAGGCAGGGAATACCTATGGGAACATTCAAGACAGGGAAGAAGCCCATTCCCAAACCTGTCAGTTAGGTATGTCACTTTTGTATAACATAGAAAGGAAAGAAGAGAGAAGAAATATTCCATATCCTTCAAAAATGACAGTATAAAAAAGTAGAAATATTTTTCAAGAATTTTAACCACTTATTTGCTTTCTACAGGTGTTTATGAAGGTAGCAACAGCGTGGCTGTGTTACTAGAAAATACACAACACTGTTAACGTCTTCTGCAAATACAGTGGGGGGTGTTTTTGATTGTAAATTATTATCATTATGAGAAATAAGTTGAAACAATGCAGTAAAACCTGCTAACAGCAAAATTATGCTAGGGTTTTTTTCTGCTAAAACTTAATCACTAAGAATAGAGCTAGCTGAGTGACACACAAAAATGTACCATTGAAATTGTATCTTTTAGAGACATGAATGCTATTAGAGGACTGTTGAAATATTTCAAAGTGATATATTGGAATAGTTTTATGTATTTTGGAAGCACAAATGATCACTTTAATGTTGCCTGATCTCATTGCTGTGGGAGAAAATCTTGTCCTTTTTTTCATGAATGGCAATGATTTAAAGATTTGAAAGGAAAACACTGTGGTTTTCCTGAAGTGTATATTACTACTAACTTGTGCACTTGTACAAGTCAAGCATCCTCATCTTCCATTTCTGTTAAAAAAACTTTCCAGTTAAGTGATTTTTTAAAAAATTACTCATAAAGATTTACATACATTCAACTAAGTTAATTTTTGTATCTGTCATATTGAAAATGAAATAAATTTTAAAAAATTAAAATACTAAAAAGTTCCAAATCTGTTTACTGAATGAAAAAGCCATTTTCATTTGAACTGTAAGATCTGACACAATATCTGTCATAATTAATTCAAAATTCTCAGAGTACAGGAACTTTAGAAGGGAAATGCCATGAATTGACCCTTGATTATATAGAATTATGGAACACAAATATATGTAGAGGAGTTTTCTAGATTAAAGTAATGCTTACAATTTATTAAAAATCAACTATTTTTCATGAAGATTACAAGGTATGATTATTTTCCTTTATAGTGATGCAAGACCTTTGAGAAATAACTTACAGCTCCCCATGACAACCCTTCCCCATATTTTTGTTTTGCAGGGATCTCTTTAAAATAACATCATGGGCTATTATTTACCAGGGAGATAAAAGCAAAGGAGTGATCATGAAGTGAGTTTTGTTTTCACCATTCTCATCTTTGTAATCACTAAGGAACATCAGCTTGCACCCAGAGCAATCTGCATCAATCATCCATAAGTTCCAGCAGCTGGAGATTTTAAGAGCTTTCAACAAAATGATTGTAGTGCTGTGGTGACTGACATACCTCCACTCAACTCTCTGTTCTGGTGGTTCTGCAGTTCCTTTGATAGATTAGGAAAATTGATTTTAAATGGTTTCCTTTTATAAACACAAACCCCCTCAAATTATGAATTATGTATATTAAATTTTGATCAGTGATATGTGAGAAGGCAATTAGAAGATATATATAGCAATTAACTATTAGAATTAACTGTTAGAAGATGAGAAGGCAATTAACTAGTAGAAGATATATATATCTTTCAATAATTTCCAGAAAGAAGTGTCTCCCATATTTTCACTAATAGTATGTTAACAGCAAGCAATGACAAATTGCTAAAGATAATAGTAATTTTCTTCTGAAACACCTTTTACATTGTCCACATTTCCAACCTAATTACAAAGCTACCTTGAAAAGGAAGGAATGGTTTGTTGTTTAGCAAATAACTAATTTAAGAAACCTTCAATCAGATGGGAGGTAATACACCATTAAAAAGATATGAAACAGATGTTAGCAAATATTCTCTTTTAGACATGGGCAAATCTTGGTAGAACTGGTGAGATTTTCAGAGACGGCCTGTAAAGACTTATAAGAGAGGGTTAAACTGGCCCTGCTACAAGAGGGTGCACCAGGCTCAGGGTGCAGCAGCTTGGGAGAGGCAGGTGGACCATTTCATCCCACCTTTCAAGAGAACATAATGGATAGTCAACAGGGAAACCAGGTACAGCTTCCATCACAATCCCTCTTTTCCCTTGGGCTGCATAAACTGTCCCCTGAGATCTCATCATTGGTCCTGAAGCCTGTGAAATGATGGTGAGTTGGTTACAGGGAAGCGAAGAATTCCTACAACGACAGAGGGTAGAAGGGGCCTGACTCCTGTGCTGCCTTCCCTCTCCTTCCCAGAGTGGACAGGGGTGGAAACAGCCCTCAGCACTGATCATCTGGGGTCCTCACACAGTATACACTCCAGAAAATTAACCTCTTTCTTTGTTTAGCCCTAGAAAGTGCCTCTTTTTTTTTTTTTTTTTTTTTTCTAAATACACTCAGTTTGAAGCTTGGCTTAGCTTGTGTAGTGTCATTCTATCTTGAAGAAGGTGCCAGCATGGCCAGCAGCCAGTAACAGCCTGGACATCCAGGAGTTTACAGTTTCTACAGCACCACTTTTTAAAGAAAAGAGCAAACTATGCAACAGAACATGAGCAATCTTTAAATTCAGACACCAGGGATCTTCTGGGGAATTGAGTTAAAATCAACAATTTGAGAGTATATTCAGTGTTCTTGCAGAGCATTTTATAGCAGCAGTGAACCACTTAGCTGGCATGTTTCAAGCACTTTTCTCTTATTTGAATAATGTAGTGTTGCTATTAATGTTTAAAACACAGATACTTCTTGTATACCTTCCCAGCTGATGAATCTAATGAACTAGTGCCAGCTGAATGGGATGAGTCATTGTGCTATTGACCCATGTCCAAAATAACACTCAAGATTTGTCTAATTTTGTCTAAAATTACACAGGCAGGCAGAACCTCCAGGGAAGCTTCTGTACGGAGATGCTATTTCCAAACCAGATAGACAGGATGATTGAACAGATAATTTGCAGATATGATTGTTATTGTAACTGCTTGCCTTGAGCTTTAATATGTGCAGAAAAACCTTTTTGTTGGTTTCAGGGCCTTTGCAAGCTGCTGCTGTGGTAATTTCACCTCAGTGATTCCAAAACCAGCTTCAATTATATGATCAGATTTTTAAATAAAAGAAGACCAGGAGAATTAGGAAATGTAAATGGATCTATTCAGTCATAGTCATCTTTATTTTTGCAGTCTGCACACAATTGTTA
This sequence comes from Leucosticte australis, assembly GCA_025504685.1. Taxonomy (NCBI): domain Eukaryota; kingdom Metazoa; phylum Chordata; class Aves; order Passeriformes; family Fringillidae; genus Leucosticte; species Leucosticte australis. Next base: position 62,703,977 of record JANIJU010003062.1, read on the forward strand.
TAACTGATAAAAAACCCCTCTTCTTTTTCTGAAACTAAAACATTAGCAGTATGAAAATTACTAGAAATAGCAGTGCAGCAGTTCACACATTTGTAGAGCACATAATTTGCCCTAAACTTGCTTGGATAGCCAGAGAAATGTGTGGATTGAACTTCTGAGTTATTAGTGCTAAGATGCTTCTATTTCTCATTTTAGTTGCAAAATTATTATCCCAAAAAGTTGTCATTTTCAACACATTTTACATCCCAAGCATGATACTTCCACAAAAAAACAGACCAGGATTTTAATTACTTTTTTCATTTTACAGTTGTAAGATAGAGACTTTGTGAGATTTGTTAGGACTTCACATTACTTAGAGCCAAAATGGAAATGAAGATTGGGAACTTGAAGACTAACCCTAAATTATCTAAATTTTGCCGCCTTAAAATTTACTAGATTGAGAATATATTTTTAATTGGTATTTCCTTCATTCTACAGAAACCAAGAATTTAGAACAAGAAAGCTATAAAATTTGATAATATTTATTTAAGTGAATGATCTCCTTCCTGAACCTGTGTCTAAATGAAAAGCATTTAAAATCTTAGCCCACACCAAGACAAAAATTTTAGTATAAATATTACATAATTGAAGATTTTCCAAATACTTGAATTTTATCTTAAATTTCCCTCTGTTAGCTACCTTATGCAAATACTCTGTTATTCTGTAAAATGCAAATTAATAATTCACTAAGCAGAATAGCTCAAAATATATATGGATATTTCAGACAACCCTTTTCTCAGGGTGGGATTTGAAATCCAGTTGTCTTATTCAACAGTACCCTAACTTCTCTATCCCCGTTTGTTGTACATATAAAATTTAATGCTGGTTAGAATATTTTTGTGAAATATATTTTGCTATATAAATAAATAATTATATTCTAAGATTCTGCTGCATTAGAAATGCCAACTGCTTCTCAATTAGTTGGTCAAATAACTCTCTTGTACAGTATTACCAGATATGTCGAATTTCATGGCATGATGATTACTGTAAAAACACAAAAATTTACAACACCATTTAGAGAAATGGAACTTACAGACATGAAATTGTGTCTTTCTGAAGCCATGTATCACTGCAACTTGCAACTCCTACAGAAATATGATTTTAAAACTTGATGAGTGTGAAGAAAAATGTTTTGAGATAAGCTGAGAAAGTAGGCTGCAGAACATCACAGCACAGCATGGAGACATGAGCAGGATGTGCTGCTGGGGAGTTGTCCTGCCTGTGAAAACATGTATAGTTGTACAGGACAATGTTATTGCTTGTCCTGACCAGTGATTCTCAGTTATTCATTAAAACCAACTTCATTTCATGCCATGAGTCTGCCCACCTGTGGCTTCTTCATGGTGTCTTCCTTTGTTAACATTCTCTTTACAAATATTTTAAATCAGAAATACAAGAGTTAGCATTTTCCTGGTAGTTTTCCAGCAATTTTTCATGTGAGATGAGTCTTAGCCAACCAATGGCACTGTATGCCATGCTGGCTATGTCACACTGCAAGGCAGATGACCTGAGTGCCTCTTGTTCCCTTTCAGCTTGAGTCACCGTAGTCAGTGGTGTGGGGAGCATGGAGCAATGCATCAACTCTATTTTGTGAGACAGAGAATCCTTTCCTTAATATTGGCATCCTCAATATCAAAAAGTCACCTAATCAGATGAAGGAAAACACGTATTCCAGATCCTGAATACCTCAGCTTCTCTTTGCTGCTTATCTGAGTCTTTGTAATTTGAAGTAAATAGAATGATACATGTTGATACCATAGTTTGACCTAACAGGGAAAGAAAAAGGTTGATGATAAACCTCCCAGCAATGCTCAAGTAGGCTGAACTGTTATTTAACAGTTTTGTTTGTATTTTTTTTAACATAAACTGTGATTTAGATACACACTCCTGGAAAAATATCAGCCACAGGGATGTTTGGGTCATCATGACAGGTATTCATTACTTTGTTTTATAGCTAAATAAGAGAATCTAGATTTTGTTTTCTTCTGTGGTCAAAGGGGAAACTACACATCTTTAATCCCTCTGCTCCTCCTCTGAGGGTTGCATGGGAAGGGATGTTGCACGCATGATTTTCCTCATGCAAGCTACAGAATGGTTTCTTCTATAAAATTTTATGTTTCAAAAGTTTTATCAGGCTTGACGTTTTTGGGGTCTACTACAATATGAAATAGATTTATTTAGAAATTTTCTTAAGCTATCTGAAGAAAGAGCATGTGTGTGTGATGACTTAGAGAAAAAGTCATCATCTCATTTTTTTTCTTGTGGCTTTCACCACCCCCCCATCACTCTGTACCCTCCACCCCTTTGTTTTGTCACATCTGAGGAGATTTGTGGAAGGAAAGTGTAAAGTGATTTTCTCGGTTTCCTAGGCTGCAGGCTGATTAGACATGTTGAGGTGCACTTTGGCTCTGTGACAGTGCTTGACAAAACTGGTGGAGCTGGCAATTCCCTAAAGGGACATTTTTAGTACATAACTCTTAAATAAGAAAACATCTGCTGTTTTTCATACTGCTTTTCTGGATTCTCTTATTCTATCTCTCAAAATTAAAGGAGCAGAGATAATTGAAAATAGTTTTATTTTCTCTCTAGAACACAAGAGTAAATATTTTTTAAAAACTGTTAAACTGTTGTTGAGATTCACTACAGAGGCAGATGGGTCAGAAAATCATCACAGAGTTGAAAGTATTGCACATAATTGCACTACTTGCTAGCTTTTTATTTCTTTCTTTCTTTCACTTTTTTTTTTTTTTAATTTTTCTTGCTTTTGTCAGGATTGTTCCCAAAGCAAATTAATTACGCTGTTTATTCTTCTGTGTGATATAAGTGAAATTCTAAGGTCTTGCCTGGACATCCATTACAAGCACACAAAACATAATTTCTTGTAAAATACTGTTCTCGATGATTTTAGTAGGTCACTCATAAATTGTCATCTGTAGAGGTCACACAATTACCTCTCAAACCGACATTAATATGTTTAGAACAAAATCTTGTTAAAGTCAAAGAAGCAAATTATCTCAAGTCACTTGGGAGTAATGCATTCATATGCAGATAACAAATACTGATGGAAAACTTGCTAAAATATGTGTAATCTGGGAAAATCAAGGTTTACCTTACTGTGTATCCAAAAGGACTGTACTTCTGATTTAAAATATCAATTTACTCCAGTCACTTAATTATTTACAATTGTAGTTCAGGTAGAGTTAACTGGAAATTTTAATAGGTTTTATGTGACCTCTTTTCTAACATGGCTTAATTTCTCAGGATTGTCTTTGGCAAATGACAGAAACAACAACCCCTCCTGTAGTACACTGGGATGAAAAAGCAATATCACAGGCTGCATCATGACTTACACCTTGGCTGCTTCTTTGCTCCTGCTCAGAGGGAATATGGAACTGGTATTCCTGGCAAGGCTGAGTTAGAGACACAAGGCTTGCTTTTCATTGATGATAAAGTCCAACAATCCCAATCCCCTGAAAACACAGCACAAGTTGATAGGCAATCACAATAAATAAGAGCTATGGCCAATGGCAAAACATCTTTGCAGGGTGCTAACTTTCAGATGTCCAAGTTTCCACAGGAACCTATTACACTACATAGTTTTCAGCACCTTTATAAAATGCTTTCATTTTGTGTTTTCACTGGGTGTAGTTAAGGAAATTACTGGCTGCTACAGGAGGAGAGAAGAGATATATCCAAAAAGATATTGTAGAAACCCAAGAGGGAGATTTAAGGGACAAAAAAAATCTACAAATTTCAAATTGGTAGTAGATGTGTTTTGTTCCATACAGCTAAGAGGAACATTTTGAATATCTGATAGTTTGAAGTTATGAAATTGATGGTTTTGATAAAAAATGTAGTGTAGATTTCCAGTGCTGAGTTCTTTTTTGGTACCATCAAGAATTATTAAAGAGAAACTCACTGTCCGTTGTTTGACAGGAAGATTTCTAGGACTCGGTTTTCAGAGCACAAATTGCTTATACCCTCGTGTTTGTGAGGTTTCAGGGCTTCTACACTCTCCTCATAAAGAAGCTGCTGAAACAAAAATTACTTTTTTCCAGTTAGATGCATTCAAAACCTCGCTATCAGTTTTTATTAAAAATGCGAAATGAATTTTCGGCAGAGCTTTGACACTTACGTTGTTAATGTGCCTTCAGGCATGTAATTAGTAGAAGACTTTAATCTTTTATATTCCATACTTTGATCAGAGCAAATAAGCTCAGAGAAGCTATAAAGTATTGACCAGCATCTTTGATAAAAGAAACTTGTAAGCACCACTTGAAGATACTTTTATAAACTGGAATGCACATCATTAGTTCTGCTTCTAATGGAGAAAATGTTCTCTTACTGTTATTGTTGGTATATCACTTATCCCATAGAGTGTTGTGGTTTTCTTCTCCCTTTTCTCTTTTCTTTTTAAACTTGTGATATTTTTCAATATTCACAGAAAAAAACATGAAAACTGCTTTCTGTAGCTGGCTGAGAAATAAATAATTTCTTCTGTTGTTGAGTCTGAGCTAAAAAATTTAATTGATCATTAACAAAACAAGTCTCTTAGACTAACTAGGAAGATGAAGCTGTTTGCTTGGTTTGCATTCACACTTTTGAACATGTAGTAAAGATTAAAATCAGGGTGCCCTTAAGTAAACTAGGAATTTTATACTGGATTAGCAGAACAAAAACCAGGTTGGAAAAGTCAGCACTTTATAGTAGTTAAGTTTAAAACTTTTATAAAATATTACATTAAAAGGTGTGAATTCTTTAATCCTACAAATTTTCTTATTCCTGCACAGATCAGACCACTCACTAATAAAACCAGAGTGATAGAGGTGTTGAGTCCTGCTTCAAGAGAGAAGGAAAATTTAATCAGAAAATGTGATGACCAGACTCTGTTAATTTTTTCTTGTTCCATTTATCTCTGTAATAATAATGGAAATGTCTTTTTGTCCCTGAAAATAACAAAATTAAATTTGTGACTTATGATTCAGATCATACTCTTGACAAATCCCCAGAGGAGAACTCTTGTGAAACTACATATACTCACTATGAAGTACATGAAACACTGGGTCACACAAGAAAAAAAATATGACCCCAAACTTCATGCTAATTTTAGGAACATGGGAAAAAAGACACTTATTTCTTGCATTCCATGTAGACCTCAGTTGTTTCATGGACTACAGAAAACATTAAGTATCCAAAAGAACATCTATAAATAATATAAATAATCCTATATGATCTTCAAGGAATAATAATTTACCTATCTTAATTCTTGCTTATATAATCACTCTCAAATATAAAAGCATTTTAAAGAGTTCTGTCATCTCTTCATTATGAACTGCACTACTCCAATCTCTCTTCCTCAATAACCTGAATGAAGAACTTGCATTTTATCTCAAGGTGGTATCTCATCCCTTCCCAGAATAAACATCTGCAAGGAAATGAGAAGCAATAATTTAGCACCAAGAAAAGAGGAACTTTTCAAATTCTTCCATCCTTACTGTCTATAGGGCAGATCACTGCTTCTACAGCTTGTAATGACATTATTGGCACTTCAGGCTTGGGGGGAAAAGGAAATTTGACAGACATTGCTTTGAAGTTATTTATTCCAAACTCTTTTGCAAAATAAGAACGTAATGGTTTCTCATGTCAAATATCAAAATCCATTTAGACTATTTGTGAAAATCATATAAATCAAAGGACTAAATCATATAAATTAAAAGACTAAATAAAATAGTACATTTAAGGTGATTTCAATTATTTTGCCTCTCTCTAGTCAATTTCTCAGTAATTTTCCCCTTTCCAAGGCTTTGCTCATTATTTGGTTAGATTTGTTCATAAACAAGTTATCTGTGAAAATACAAAAGTAATCACATTTCCATCTTTGTTCTAAATTACTCTTTCATGGGTAACTTCACATGATTTATTCACCAAAAGAGAGCTCAATTTATATCAATATATATAGATCTAGATTACCAAAAGAAATGTGCTTTATCAAGAAATAATCTTTCTAAGAACAATTTTTCTAATTTCCTTCAATAAGAGACATTTATTCTGGGGATTGTGATGGAAACATGTTGCATTTACTGTTTTGTGTTCCTTTTAGAGATAAAAATCAGAAAATCCTAGTTTAATGTGTGCCTTGGAAACAAGAGTGGGGCACTCTAGTGACTAAGACAAAGGGAGTTAGAACTCATAAAGCCTATTTGAAATAATACTTATCTTGTCATTATTTATTTTTTCTACATGAAAAATTCAAGACCATTCAAAACTATTTATTCAGGACTATTTTCATTAAAAATACAATACTTTGCACACTACTTAGTACCTTCTATATTTAATCAGTACATTGAAAGAGATAGGAGCCTGTGAGGAAAAAAAAAAAGACCGTAAATTGGTAGTGTTGAAGACTACATCATAATGAATATTTCCCAAGAGCTAATTTAGAATAGTTTTACTCTAGAGTATCTAAAAAGCCTCTGAATAATATTTTGTATTTGAAATTTTTAGATTCCATTTGCAGAAAAGGTATTGAGTCAATAAATTTGAAAATGTATTTAGAGTGAAAATACTGTAAGATGTATATTGCAAGAAGTTTCTAAAATAGCAAAAAAATTTGTGTTACTAAAGGTAATAAGTGATGCCTGCAGACAGGTTACCAAAAAGTTTTAAAGCTTACAGATATTGAATAGTGTCATAACCCATTAGATAAATTTGTACAAGGAATACAAATTTTTTTTTCCCAAATTCATTACAAGACAAATAATTGTTTAAAAAAACAAATAAATAAATAAATAAAGGGTGAATCAATGCTATGAAAAAATACCAGGTAGTTTTACCCTGAAAAAGAATTTCAGCAGCAGAGTAGCACTGCCAGACCCAGCCCAGCTCTGCAGCTAGAAGTCTATTTGTTGTGCCACAAGCTTCATTTGGCCTGAGCAGTGGCAGGGGAAGTGAGACACCATCTCAGCTCGTTACTTGCTGATGGTTTTCTTCCTCTCCTCCCCGCCAGGTTCATGCTGTGGATGCCCAGTGGTGCTGAACGTCACAGCTGAAACCACAACTTGCCTACCAGGAGCAGAGGGAAGATGGATCATCTTCAGCTGCAGCAGGGAGGGTGTAGGGATGCAGCCATGGGCTGTGATTCTGTGGTTCATTTAGAGAACAGCTGGGTGAGGCAACTTTCTGGTGAGGGAAGGCAGCAGCTCCTGTATTTCCCTCTCCCCAGCAAAGAGGAAGCAGCTGCAGACCCAGGTGGGACAGGGACAGCACCTGTGAGATTGACACTGGTCCTCCATGTGGACTTGCTCTTTTGGAGACACTCCACAGTAGACTAAACTTTCTACTAAAACAGTGAGAGGTCACATTTCCAAACCACAAGTTATGTTTTATGGAAAAAGTAGCGTTCTTTGTGGCCAGTGCTGAGGTACCCTTAAGGATCCTCACTAGGCACATATTCTATTTCCAGCCTGAGCCCAGTGGATATGAGGATATGAGGATACTTTCCTCAGCCTGGAAAGCATTGCATATATAAAATGTGACAGAAGTTATGCCAGTACCTCATTACACACGTTTATCCTGCTGCTATACACAAATTACTTTAAAAACACCAGAACAACACACTGTATAGGCTCATCTTTTGTTTTTATTTTCCACATTTCCCTGCAGTTTCCTTATGGTTTTGATGAAGTCTTTGTGTTTTGAGAGTAGTATTCATACAATGCGTTAGAGTCATTGTGTAAGAACCTAAGTGCATTAAGGCTTACCACAAGGATCAGGAAAAAGGCTGGAATGAAAACCTTGGGGCATATCTCAGTTATTGGAATCACAACATTCTTGCCTGTGTCCAGTGGAGAAGAGATCTCAAGGGCATGGATGCCATAATATTAAGGAGCTGCCAGCAGCATAGACTGACTTAGAGATGTGAATATTTATTTAAACTTTCTCTAAGGGAGGAAAGAGTGCTTAAAACTACACACAGCTTATTTCCATGCCTTTGTGTCAAGAATGAAATTCTCCTAGTTTTGGAAATTAAACAAAACAGCTGTTTATGTAAATTAATGCAGTTTTTAAAAAACCCTATGTTTTTAGAAAATCATACTATGGACTTAATAGACAGCTGTTGAAGAAAGCATGAACACAGTAATATTATCTAAATTCAAGCTGCTTGGAAGCTGGAGGCTTTTTCCTAGTTTTTGTTTTATTTTGTTTAGTTTTTCTTTAAGACTCATAAAACGTACTGCTTGAATAGGTGATACACAGACTGTTAAAATGTCACTTCAATTCTCTAGATGAAAGTTAACAAATCCTACATGCTGAAGCAATGTGAAACCAAATTTAACAAAAGTCAGGTGGCTGTTATTTGTGTACTCTAGCACGAGTGCTGGCAACTGTGCAGTGATAGAAGATCAAAGCAAAACAAACAAAACCTTGCAGTGCTTCTATGCTTCCCCAAAACAAAACAACAGTAATTAATGTTGGATAAAACACTTTTGGCTGTAAACTGCTAAATATACTCACAGAATACATTATCCTCCCAAAGTAGATGTTATTCATTAAATAAATTATTCAGGAATAGTCTTTTGCAGTATTTGACCATCTCTCTATCTGGTTGAATGCCAACTCATTGAACAAATTGTTCAAAAGATAACAACTTGATTCATGTATAATGTATTTGAAAAGCTTCTTTTCTGGTTCTTACCATCTCTGCTGAGACTAAGTAATATCTTGTGCTTTTATTAATAATTTGTCATATGGCTGACAAAAATGAGTATAGGCAGCAACAAAGGACAGGATCTGACTTCTTCTGAGGTTAGGGGGAGTTTTGCCAGTGACTTTAAGTGGGTTCAGGGTTTCACCTGAAATGTTTAAGTGATTACTTTAAAATGTGATATACAGTGTTAGTGTATTTTTTCATCCATATTCTAATGAACTAATTCTATTCTAATATTCTACAGTGATGACTGTGTGCCATAATATTTGGGTATAAACTTTCTATAGATCATTGATACAGCAATAGAATCATTATCCAACACAAACAGAAATGTTTGTGTTAGTTACCTCTCTTAAGAGCCATTGTTTGAGCTTATCTCAAACTATAAATCACAGAAGGTATGGAAATTGCAGTATGAACACAACGGGGATTTTGATTTTTTTTTTTTTTGGTGATAAATACATAAATTAAAAAAAACTTTGCAAATTTATACTGTCTCTCTGCTTTATGAGAAGCTAGAGTCAGAGGTGATACACAATAAGCAAGTTTCCAGAAGCCTATTTGCTGAGCAGCTCCTGCATGCTGAAGACAAAGTGACAATGATAAAAGACCCACGCTGTTGATTACATTAGACAAGACAGGACAAAATAGCACAAGATATATTAATGTTGAAGTTAAATTTAAATCCAGGTATAAACGACTTCAGGCAGTGTGTATAAAGCAAGAGAGCTCAAAAATAAAGCACCATGCATTTATCCAAGGCTGGGGGTTCATCTGTCCAGGCTGTGAATGTTTTAAGATGAAGTTTGAAACTACAGCATTGTAATTTCAGTTGGAAATGCATGGACTGCCTTACTGCTTGTGACCACTGCATTGTATGTGGAACCAATGTTCAGCTATGTTTTTTTTTGTAACATTTCAACCTTTTTCTCAAGTCATTACTTTCCAAAACTGTCATCTTGTATGTGTGACCTTCAATTTACATTGCCATGTTTAGATAAGAGCAGCATATTAAATATAGCATATTAAATATATATAAATATATTTTTCTATTCTTACAGCTTGTAGCATTCCAGGAGCTGAGGCTTTTTTCATTCATTTTCTAAATGCAGTACAGAAACTATTTGATACCATTAGGCTTTGTAAATTTCCTTGCAGAATCCCCACTTAAAATGCTTGGAAGGTAAATACATAAGGATTTTTAAAGAACAAATCATTTGCAATTGGTTTCTGTGTTACTTCAGATTTGTACAGTATGACACTTTCTCTGACTGTTACAGCTGAAGGGAGATTTAAAGCCAGAGATGCTGTTGTACAAATGAGTCTTCCCAGCTCCTGATCACAGCTCCAAAGGTTGTCATTTGGCTTATTATGGAAGATGAAAGGAAGAAGAATATTCTCTGGGAGGGATGAAAACCTCTGGGACCTTTTCCCCATCTTGTTCTGTTAAGCTTTTAGACTGACAGCTGCCTTCTGAGTTCTGATTTGATTGTGCCTAGGGTGGCTGATATTTGGGGTGTTAGTGAGACCTTTTCTTATATCAATACAATGACTGAGATGGCCTAATGATTTTACAGCACTAGGAAGATCATCCTGTTGAATTATAGAGTTGATCTATAGTTGACCTTTTTCAGGTACCTGAAATATTCACACCCATCTTTCAAAAATAATAAAAAAGTTTTTAAACTAACTCAATGTTGACTTCATCTAGCAGGATTTTCTGAAGATTGAAAACATTTAACTACCTGAACTAAGGAGGTGCTTGCCTTTAGTTAATGAGATTAGAAACATTTTTTTACAGATTAGAGAAGTGTATTCCCAGAAGAATAGTGTAATAGAATAAGATGCTTACTCTAGAAATGCTAAGAGCCTGTGACTCTTTGAATATTGCAGGACAGATGGTGGGTGAAGCAGGGTGCACCTGCACCAGCAGCATGCAGGTGTAATATTCTTTCCTTTCCCCACCTCTTTCTGTTTTTGCTGCAGTGTCCTGCAAAGGGACAAAGAATTCAACTAACAATTTTAAAAAAACACAGCTTATGCTTTCCCCTCTAGCTCTTCTGATTTGAAATAAGAGCTGGAAATATGACTTTTTTTCTTTCTTTTTGGGAGGAGTGGGTAAAATATTTGGAGCTGCATTTAAAGTAGTAATTAAAAAATGTGAACTCAGCTCACAGCACTTTGAAGTCATTTTGAGTGGAATATTTATATGATATAGATTTAAGACTAGTCTTTTGTACACATTTTCCTAACTCCAGGATCTTGGCATTTTGTTTTCCTTCCCATTGTTCTTCAAGTTCCATTACTGCATACAAATGGCAAGGCACAACTGTGGTTATCAGATCTTACGCTATCTTGTTTCAGACAAAACTTAAGATAAAGGTTCCTTTGAGAATGTAAAGGCTTGAAAGTTTCACTTTTATATCAGTACCTACCTCATACCCTTATAAATTTGGAAGCTTTCATTAGAAAGAACAGTTACCAGGCCATTTTTGCATTCTGAATAGAGTACTAGCACAGAAGAACTGTATATCCTGCATCTTGTAACTGAGGACTGTGAAGTCAAAATAAATAAGAGCAGTAAAAAAGTCTGTAACTGGGTATTTGTCTAATAGAAAAGTACATCTATTCCTTGATGCTATGTCTATAAAAGAGAATTTGAATAAGTGTGGGTCATTTTTTCTACATAGGTAAACAGCACAAGAGTTCGCATGCAGATAAATTGAAATCAAATCAAGACAGAATGCTGTAATAATATTTTGAAAGAGAGTTCTCACAGCATTAGCTATTGATATATTGGTGAAGATCTGTTTAAGGAAGATGTCAGAATGCAATTTCATTTAGGTAGACTTTTTTTTAACAGAAAACTTAACTAATAGTTTGTATTTGAGATGTGAGAATATTTAGATATTGGATTTATATTGGAGTATTTATTTCTTACTCTATTCACTTTTTCAAATTCTGATACTTGTGCTTTGACAACATACCTGTTCTTTTAAAATTTCTTCCTTTTTCATTTCAAGCAGCAGCAAAGGTATCTTATTGCTTACCTGGGGAGCAAAAAGTGGTGCTGTGGAAAGAAATGTGCTACCTCAGGAACATTAACGTGATGCCAGCAGTGGAACCACGAGGAAGAAGAGAGGGTGGGTTTCATTATCAATATCACTTTCTCTGCAATCTCAAAAGATATGTCTTTGTCCAAGTTTACAGTCAGAGACTGATTTTTATTTTGAAGCCTTGTAGGAGTCCCACAGAGAAATTATTTTGGAAATTTCTCTAGTGTGTGTTCACTTAGCTTGTTTTTTGCAGCCAGTGTCATCTCTCTATCACATGCCATAATCAAACCACATCTCAGAAGAATGGGATAGACATGAGAGCTATGGAAATTTGTTCATTCTGTCTTCAAAAATTTAGATGTCCCAAATCTCAAAGGAAAATATCAATCTTCTTACACCCTTGCAACTTCCTCCCTTCAACATTGGTTCCAACACCAAGTACAAGGGGACAAATGTACAATGCCATTCCAACAAAAGATTTTGAAGCAGATAACATTTAAATGGTAAAAAGAAGCTTAAAGCTCACTTGAAGATTATATTTATATCCATAATTAACACCATCAAAACAGAAGAAAGAAAAAAAAAAAGTAACAATAAAATGCTTGTGTGAATTTACATTTGTCCTGGGGTGACTTTATGATGCTTGTATCCTGAATTGTCTTTCTCTTTATGGTGGATATTAAGTTCTGCACCCTTAAAACTAGATCTGAGAGTGAAGGTGGGGGAGAAGGAGAAGCAGTGGTATGTCTGAGGTGATTGTTTTCAAAATATAAAGATAAGAGTTTCAGCTTTCTCTTCTCCCAGACTGTGTTGTCTGCAGCACAGACAGTGGGAGACAGCTCTCCTTTGCTTTTCATTTAGATTTTTTTTAGCCAGCTGAGGCAGAGAAGTTCCCTGGACTGTGGTTTTTCTTTTTCTTGGAACTGTTCAAACCTGCTCTGGACTGAAAACCCAGAAAAACATTGGGAGCTTGCTCCTGTGGCTCATCAGGGCCCAAGATGCAGCATTTTTTAGTGCAGGAAGGACTGAAACAGACTGAGCAAGCTGAGCTACAGCTCATGGAAAGGACTTTTTGAATTTGCAATCTCTTCAGGACAGCGAGAGGCTTTATTGCTTAATATTATTCATTTTTTATGCTCGTGAATACTTGCTTGTTAAATAAACAGTTTTTTCCACTTCTTTCCAAATCCTTCCCATGCCATTTGGGGGAGAGGCCACTTGAATTTGCTTTTTAGAGGGAACCCCTTCAGAGGTTTCCTCCCAAATTTGCCCTAAACCAGGATAAGTACAACATTTCTATCCAGAAATATTAATTGAAAACAGAAATATAAGGACCCTTAGCTAATTTCTTCATTATTTTCTTATTAGTAACTTCTCAGGAATGAGTTTATCCTGCAGCAGATGTCACATTGTTATCCTTGGAAACTTAACAGAGTGAAAGTGATCCTGCCTGTGCAATTGGGCAAATACTGCACATAGTTACAATGCTGCTGCAGTAAATTGCAGTAACCTGTTTATGTAGCCTCATGGCTCAGAATTCCTAGATAAAATATCAGAAAAAATCATTAAATATATAAAAATATTTTACAAGCCAGGAGATGCCTTTAATTCCATGGATTATTTCTTGTATTCCCTACTCTCCCCATCGAGACCTCTCCACATGCAGCAGTAGATTCTTGACAATATTTGGAAGACTCAGTGACTTAGATGTTTTTAAGTTTAATTAACTTTTAATGTGCTAAGACATTTTGTAACTCATATAGCCGTCAAAGAGTGATAGGCATTTAGGGTGTGAAAGCAGTAAGACATGTTCATGTTTGCCAACTGTACAGACAGAACAGGTTATTTAAAGCTGTTAGGTTAAAGGTTAAAGTTGCCTTTCTGTTCTTTTACATTGCTTCGCCCTAATTTTCCTACCTTGTTTTGTTTTGAATTTACTGATTTATTATTAGAAGAGGATGATTAAATTTAGGTTGAAGTTTAAGGGTTTTGCTGCATATGCAAAATAAGCTAGTAAAGGTAGTTCTAGCACTACCAAAAGGTGCTCAAGGGTTTCTCATTTAACTGAGTCCCACATCTATCCTCTCCTGCTCTCTCTTATTCCAACCTCCACCCATTATTTCCTGCTAGCACTTTATTGAAAATTTTTTATCTCTTGATTCATATTGATTCACTTGGCTATTCTTTTTTCAGGTTTAGTGTTTTTATTATTCTGAAGCATTAAAAAGTTCACTATGTAAACTTCCACTCCATATTTTCTTTGACATGAAAATTAACCAGCATAATCATTTTAGAATTTGGTCTTCATTCCCTAAAGATTCAAAATCCTATTTCCTGCAGGTCTATAATTTATAAACTCCATAAGGAGAGACAGGTTATAAGAACATAAAAAAAGGAATATAAATAATAAGAATATAAGAATATAAAAAATAAGAATATAGTACTTAATGAAGACTTTCAATACACATGAGGCAAAAAAAGGTTAGGGTTTTCTTTAAAAATTCATACATCCCCTCCGATTATATTTTTTAAAATTAAATTTTAAAATCAGTGATATGTTTTCAACCTTTAATCATTTTTCCAATTGAAATATAGAACTTAGAGGAAAGTGCTCAGACTTTTTTATATATAAAAAACATCATTATGAAAAATACTCTCAATACAATATTTGGAGTTTTATTTCTTGGTAGGAATGGCTCCATTTAATTATGATAATTTGTGCATAATTGAATCATTACTGAAGTTTACAAAAGATGAGTCAGTTTTCACATCAGAGAGAGGTTTCCAGAAATGTGCCCAGCACGTTGTTTTTCAAGATGTAGTGAAAGATAATCCCATTGACATCATCAGAAGAGAAAGAAAAGCATTCGAATAAGAATTTGGGAAGTTTAGGTAAAATACACAAATAAAGTAAAAAATACAGTAGCTTTTCATTATGGTTGATATGGCAATTAAAAAAGATAACTGAACACCTTTGCCTGCTGGTCATAATTGTTACCAAACATCAAACTTTGTGCATTTTATATCACCTTATCTTTAAGCAATTAATTTGGCCATTACAAAAATAATTGAGAGTTCCAAGCAGCATAGCAAGATAATGGCATTTGGGCAAAGAATTTAGGAACCATTAGTTTTAAAATTATTAGTGTCTGCATCAGCCTCAGTAGAAAACAGTTACTCTCCCTATTGACTTAAAAGTCTGGGTGTAGGTCAGGGAAAGAAACGATTCATGCCTTAAACATGAAGGAGTTTAGATCATTATAGCAAAAACTGTGTACAGAAGCCACATCAACGGAAGCTCTTGAAGATTCCTGGCTGGAACTTTGGACTGTGAGTTAAGCCACCTAGATAAGATAAAGGCAACACTATTGTTCAATCATCTCAGGTCTAGGGAGAAATAAACAAGGCTGAAGGAAAGGAATGCATCCACAGGAAAGCCAAACACAGCAGAGAATCATCCCTGGCTGGGTTTGGGGTGGAGGAGACCACAGCCCACAGAGGCCAGGTTTGCACAGATAACCCCAAAATGAGGAGTGGGGAGGAGGTTTCAGGTGTGTGGCGTAACCTCTGGTCAGAGGCAGTGAACACCCATCCTCCCTTACACAAACCAGCCCAGCTGTGAAACCCCACAGGCCACGTCCACAGGACATTCTCAAGAGAGACAGCTGAAAGGGGCTCTGTAATCTGTCAAACACCCCTGAAGTGATCTCCAGAGGCCTTGCAGCAGAGCACTGCACAGGATGCAAAACTATGCAACAGATCCAGAGTCTGCTGCAAGAGACTGTGTCAAACTGCCCCTGTCCGAGGAAGGTATCTGGGCATTCCCACCTGGCCTGAGTGGATATTCTATGCTTCTTCATCCCCAAAAAGACCAGCTGGAGAGGGTCATAGGGATATCAGTGGGATTCATGGAGTGATTTTTCTTATTTTCTTTCATATTTTCTTTATTCTGTCTCTGTCACTCTCTTGCTGTCCCCCATTTTTGTTCTATTTCTCTCTCCCTTTTTCTTCCCCCCTACTGCCCCCCGCCCACTCTCTTTTTCATATATTTACTATCAAATAACACCCATTTTGTTGACTTTGGCATATGCTCTAGTTTGCATCTTAATCTGGCCCAGAGGCATTTCTAGTAACTTTAAAAGCTGGACCGCAATAGTGTCAAGTAGAGGTGAGTGAGGGGAGAAGGAATATAAGGCAATACTGAGTCAATACTATTGCTCATGAATGTGAAGTGATCTTAGATATCTGCTGCAGTGGCTGTTAAATGAGTCTGAAGTTCTCTGCAAATCTCCTGCTGCTCTACTTATTTGTGCACCCAGAAATCCCTATTTCCCTATTTGAAATGCACATGGTGTCTAAGGAGAGAGATAAGGTCAGGCTGCACAATTGCTCCAAATTCTACTGGAGCCTGATCTGCTTGGGAGTAGGAGATATCAAAGTGCATGAAGAGTGTAGCTGATAACATCCCTTCAGAAAATGAGGCTGACTAAATTAATTTCTTAATGATATGGATGCAACTGAACATTCCAGATTTGCCTCAGAGCTATATGTAGGAAACTTCAGTTGATGTTCAAGACCGTTTCTGCTGCTAATTATTAAAGTACAAAATTTGAAAATACCTTTAATGTTTCAGCCTATTCTACATCCCTGTTTTTTAATTCCACTCTTTTTAATCTATGAAAGATAGAGGAATCACTACCTTCCAAGCTGCAAGAGATTCCACTAAAGAAAAATTAACAAAAAAAAACCAAACAAAAAGCCCAAACAAAAAAACTCAAGAACTTTTACTTCTTGTTAGAACCCTGCTGCCTTAAGGAGGTGAACTCATATCAATCTCAACAACCCTTCAAATATTAAATTCAAAGAACATCTAGAGATCTATCATGTTCTGTAGAATGATCACTAAAAGTGCCTGAAATCAGCTAAATGTTCCAATCAGAAATGAGGAATACAAATATTAATAATTTAAATCTGTCCAGACATAAGGTAAATGCCTATTTCATTAAAGTCAGTGTAACTTTGTTGGACTTTATTATTTTAATTTGGGCTGCTTCTCTTGTTGCCTTCTATATTGCATTTAGAATCTCTCATGTTTCCTTTCCCAGGGGAGGAGATTTGCAGTAACAACATGATAATAGATATAAATCTATTAACATTTCCTGTGTCATTGAATGCTCTATGCATACTGTAAAAATTAAAAGATGGGTGACAAATTAAAGCAGAATTCATAACAGCGCCTGTAAGATTGCATTTTGGTGGCTTGGCATGTCATCATCAGTCAGACAGAGGTAAGTTTTCTCAGTATAAATAAAGTAAATGTTCTCTAGATAAACACCTCTTTATATCTCAGCAACAAATGATGCCCCTGGGTGTGTGTCTCTCTATAGCTCGCTCAGTTTTGCTGCCATATAGAGGAACCATTTTCCCTGAAGCACAATTGAAATCTTGTCTACATGATTCTGTGTAAATAGCATTGATGAACAATAGATGAAATTGTCACTTTATTTTGAATTTTTTACAAATATTTCATATTTATCACAATCCTCTTTTCAAAATATGAAATTGTTGCATAATTTTGTTTTGAAAACAAACACTGCAAATTCACAAAGATTGACTATTTCTTTGTAAACTATGCAATAAGAGATATTCTAGAAAAACTTTCAATTCATTTCAGGTAGAAATGGAACTGTGTCCTCTTGAAATCAACTTCAGTTGCCAGAATCAACTGAATTTTCATAGGGAAGGAAGTTAAGCTTGTACAAAATTCTTTGTGAGATTATGGTTCCTTGATACTGCTGGAGAAATTTGGTACTGTAGACCAATTTTAATACAAATTTTTGACTAAGGAAAAGATATCTTTGAAAAGGCATAGTGAAAAGTGAGGAGTTAGAGCACCATATCTCTTTGACAGCCAAAATGACAACATCATTCATTTGCCCTGAAGAGCTTCAGATCTGAAGAGATGAGATGAACAAAAGAATAATAAGTGAACTGCATAGGCAGCAGGTCAGCACTGGAGCTGCAAAGAGAATTCAAAGTGTCCATTAGCCCATCTAACTTTGGAAAAGCTTGTGTGCAAGGCATAAATGGACAAACAATGATGAGAAATCATTCTTGTGTAGTAGATTTTAAGGTCTCCCTGTATTTTTTAAAATATAGTAAATGAAAACCATTAGGCTTCAGCATACCAGAAAAAAAGAAGCTGAAAGATGAACAGAGCTTGTCACAACTCATTAGGGAAGCTATAAACTTTTCTTTCCTGAGAATTAAAGCTTATCCAGACCTAGGCAGAGAAAAGAAAATGAAGTAAATAGCATTTAGATTCTTAAAAAGTACTTGTAGATACTGATGAAGCAGTACCCATATCTAACTTACATTTCAGCAGTGAAAATCACTGCTGCTCTGTCAAGAAACTTAAGAAGGTTTTGCAGGTCAGCTCAGTTCCCATAATCAAATGTTTCTTAAGTCACTCCATATGAGGACATTCTCTGAAATAATTATCCCTTGAGAACAATTAAGGAATTGGTTTCTACACCAAAAAAAAAAAAAAATCATACCTTTTTTAAAGTTTGGGAAAGTAAAAGTGATGTCTTCTGATTATTACTTAAAAAAAAAGATTCCCAAAATACCTAAGTTGTCTCAGCACTGATATAGATAATAGGAGTGTGGGTACATGGAATTTATGGTACCTACTCATGCTCTTTTCTGTCTGAGACAATGTGAAACTGTATTTTACTTGAGTCTGAATATTCCATCAAACATGAGGTCTGCTGCATCTGAGCAGAGAATGTGGTGGTACAAACTTTTAGTGCCTGTAGCTGGTGTCTCCATCCTTCAGGAGCAATAAGTGACTCTTAGTTCACTCATCCCAGCCTGTCAATGTCAGCCTCTGGAGCCCAGCTATTACTAATTCTTGTTGCTCATGGAAAATTGGTGCAAGTCCTCTAGCAGTAAGGAAGAGAGAAATCAAAATAGACATCTGTCTTTGCCTCTGGAAACCTCTGCCCTTCTTATATATATATTTTATTTTGCCATCAGGAAAACTTTTACTCATCTCAACATATTGTAGGTATTGCCTCCAGGTTGCAGAAGAGTCCCTTAAGAGTGTCTAAGGACTGGGATTTCTAAAGCTTGCTGTCAAGTTGTCTCTGTCTGAGTTTGGAAGTTTAGCTGACTAGGAGTTTCCACAGTCAGATAATAAACTAGAACAAATTTTAAAACTTATTTCTGTATCTTAATATAGTACTCATTTAAAACTGTGCTGCTTCAAAGATATTTGTGCATAAGAGTACTGGTAATTTCAGGTCTTGTACACAGCTACAGTTATTTTTGTACACAGCTCACCTTGTGTTTTTGAACTAAAGCAATCTTCCAGTCAGGAGTATCTGGACTTTGTCATCATCTGGGGATGATTTCATGACACCCCCTTTGCATTTTCTTTGCACCACAATCCTATGTGGGCTCATCTTACATGTTGGTGAATACTGTGACTTCCTTGGCAACCTGTTTAATGCCCAAACAAGTTTGTCTGAAATGAGAGGGGAACATTGTGTTTTATAGTGGGACAATGTGACAAAGCTCAGCAGTGCAGGGGCATGGAAAACAGTCTGCCACACTGGGAGTCCTCCAAAGGTCCTAGAGGCTGAGTGATGCAGCTCAGACCGGCTGAGTGCTGGTCATTTCCAAGACATTTTAAGAGTAGAACCAAAGCAAGGGGCTGTTCCTTCCATCTTCCTGCTCTGCTCCATCCGTATGCAAACTGATTTGCTTTGAGTATTGCACAAAAACTCAATGAGGCCATATGAATTCCATGCTATTCTGCATAGATTATTTTCAGAGTACAATTTCTTTCTGAATTTCTTCTCTCACTGTGCATTCTTCACATGTACGGAATACATCTCTTCTTCCTCCATTTTTCTAAATTCTGGATACAAGAATATAGCTGGACTTTTACGAACTCTGCACATGTGTACCAGTCTCAAAATGGACTGAGAAAAATGGATTGAAAAGTCAAATATGCAGGCTAGAGATAGTAATACTTTGTCCTGGACTCTTATTTGAATGACTGCAAGAACAGGAACTAAGTGGTTGTTATTATGCAAATATTATTCATTCTTAGCATAACCTTTGCCTCCTCATGAATTAATGAAACCCCATAAAAACACATTTTAAAATGAATGCTAATTCAATCTTTGTGTGAATTGGATTATGGGAGTATGTAGTATTTAAAAAATAGCATGTAGTTATCAAAAAAAAAGATTAATTGAAAACAGAGGCTATGTAAACCAAATATTGAATACTGAATCAAGCAGGATATCTGAAATATGAGTGGGTTTTCTGGCACGTAACGCTACTATCTCTAAAGACACGTACCTAAAGTTACAGAAAATAACTTTCCAAGGTTGCACAGTGACAGCTTTTCATGTCCTCTCTCCATGAAAAATTTTTTGAAAAAATTTTGCAAAAGCAGCTTTCTTGTTCTGGAAGAAGCCTGTCTACCTTGATGATCAGCTGCAAGTAGCAATGTGGTCAGCAAGACAACAAAGCTGCCTGCAAGGTAAACAGTCCTTTTATTTCCAGTTTCCCGCTCAGCTCTCATCCCTCTTCTCTTTTTCAATGCATTTGTTTCTAAATGACAAAGCCAGACTCAGCCTTGCAGTGTCCTCTTATCAAGATAAATTCCCTAAGTCATGGTGAATGTTTTCAGACTAAACTGTTGACCTTATGATAAAAAATGTCAGTTGTCATCAACAATCAGATACTCTGTACAAAGAGGGAAGAGAATGTCTGCAGATGTCTGCAGCTTGACACATGTTGTGCATAACACATTTCTGCATGGCTTGAAAATGTTGGGCACATCCCTTTCACAGCTCCAGAGTTCTGCATTGAGCCAAACCTAAACAGGTGAATGAGTGCTGGAGGTTAGGATTTGTTCTTTTTTTCTCTTTCCCTTTGGGGATTTTTGTGCCATTTGTTGCCTGAGAGCAATAAGTTCTTTTATTAATATGTATACTCTTTATTAAATATGTTTTATTTATTTATTTAATTATTTATTTATTTATTTATTTATTTATTTATTTATTTATTTTCCCGAGTAAAGAACTGTTATTCCTTCTCCCATATATTTTCTTGAAAGCCCTTTAATTCCACAGTTACAATAACTACAAGGGAAGGAGTTCATATTTTCCATCCCAAGGGAGGTTCCTGCCTTCCTTGGCAGGCATCTTTCTTTCAAAACAAGGCAATGAGCTTCTATTTTTGCACTTCAGCAGAGCATATCTGGACAAAGTAAAAATAATTTATATTAAATACATTTCTTATTCCACATGTATTAGTTAAATGAAATAGAAATTTCCAGAGAAAATGTGATCAGCTTAGTTTTCCTTATTAAGCAAACAGATTTCATAGAATCACTGAACCATTTCATTTGGATATTCACAGAAATTGATTTTGGAGAGATGAGTTTGGCAACAAATAAGCACACCTTAAATCAAAATTTGGACACAGAAAACACAAATGCTTCTGAACTGGATCACACTGGCTCTACCTGGACACATCCTTCCCTTCCTGTCATGACTATATTACACTTTGCTGTTTGCTTTCCAATTTTGGTATGAATGCAACAAAGTTACTGAGAGAAATATTAGTGCAGCTCATGTTTTGATATTGCCTGTACTTCTGGACACAACTTTCTAAACTACTACCAAAATGTTGGTTCAGTTACAAGGGCTAGCTGATACAGTTTAAGAATCTTGTGCACAGGTCCATAAAATGGTCTTAGAGATTGACAATGTTCTCCCCAGGCTCCCACAGCAGAACTGATTTCCTTGTGTGAAGCCTGGGGAGTTGGACACATCAGGATGTGATGCACAACAATAACAGCATTAACATGAAGCAGTTGTTGGGTAAAAATAATATTTTATAGTCCTTGATGCAGAAACCAAAACACAGTCCAGCTCCTAGGTATGTGCCTTAACTGCTACCAAATCCTTAAGCATCCTTAACCCTAGGTTATGAACCATCTGCTAAAAATAATTTATTTCCTCTTCTCTCACTCCTACTTTAAATCCTCTGATCATTTTCATGAAGAAGTATTATCTTCCATATAGATGTGAGAAATGGAGAGAGTAACTCTTCTGTCTAAGACTCCCTGTAAAATTTTGGTCTGTGAGGGAGCCATGCCTTAGATTGAACTCCTTTACAAGCCCAGAGCTTTCATCCTAATGCTGACTTTGTAACACCAGTTGCTCATATGTGGAAGAGTAACTTTCTGTTGCACCTACAAGTTCCCTTAGTGGAACTGCTGCACATTTGATGCAGTCAACCAATTGACTTTCAGAGTTCTTTACCTGTACTCACAAAATAAAGACAGTCAAAATCCACAACTTTATATTTCTTATTTGTATTGTTTATTTTGAAAATGTCTTACACGTGCTTCTTGTTTTCACTTGGGTTTTTTGGGGATGTTGAGTTTTCTGATCTTCCCCTTTAGCACCTAACACTGGGAACTGCTTCATGCTAAGAAGTAAAGTTAAAATTGTCTATATTTTTACTATTTTGCCATTTAAAAACACAGTTATGGTCTAAAGCTGGAATTTCTCTAAAAAATTATAAATCATCATCTTAGTTTTGGAAAAATGTTATTTCTCCTAGAAATTCTGAAATTTACAGGAATTGGCAATTGTTATACTAAGTTATGTCTTTAAACTCCCTTACAAAAATATTTTCCTAACTCAATGTTGAGCATAAATGCTATTCAAATAGCAGATCTAGAAATAATGACAAAATAAATACCTTGCAAAATAAAGAGTATCTCAAATTAAAAAAAAAAAAAAAAAAACCTGTCTAAGAGTATAAATCTCTTTATAGAAAATAGAAAAAATGGATGATGTGGTGAAGTACAAAGTACAAAGAAGAAATATCATCCTAATAGATTGCATTGGTATTCTTTTTTAAAAGGGCAACAAATAATGGGGAGAAATATGACAAGAACAGGATAGACAGAGCAGGAGGTGATACAGGAGGTCATTTGAAGCAGAGATCAAAAGGTATCCAACTGGGAAGATCCCAGGTAACGATTTGGTAGTAAATGACTATTCTATGATTGTCGTACATTTGAAAATATTTGAAGTGCTGATTGAAAACTTTATACACCTTCCCATAATGCTGAACCATATGGCAATAGCTCTTGCTTCACAGTATGAATCCCCAAATAGCGCAGAGCTGGAGCTAATTAGAACAAATTGCAGTATATTCTATATTATCGTAGTTGAACGAGTTAAGGATTCTTGCTTAGAATATTGAATGGCAGTTGTAGGAAAAGTTCAATCTAGAAACCTTTTTACCCTTCTGCCTGTGATCTCCTTGGTGTTAAAATGGCCCAAAGAGACAAACTCATTTAATTGTACTTATGATAAATGAAAACAAGTTCTGAAAATTATAACGACATGGAAGACTTGTTCCCTTTCCAGCCTTTCCAGCCAAAGGTAGCTCCCTGAAGAAGTTTTATAAAATTTGTATGAATTCCTCTTATACTTATTTAATTAACTACAAACTAATTGTTCTTTTTAAGAAATTGAGTCCTTAATACTAATTTAACTTTCTTAAAATATAAATTATGTCATCACTGATATTTCCTATTCCTTATTATATCCATGTAAGTCAAATCAGACTATATATATAGTCCCATAGTTTATAGTCACATGACTTGTGATTGAAGTGACACAATGAAAATGATATAAACCTAGAGTTTGTTAGTGAAATATATTCTTTGTGATTCCATAGCATAAAATTTCCTGTTTTGAGTACGTTGTCAAAGATATCTGGTTCATTTTCATTTGGTCTTTTTACAAAATAGTAAACTAACCTACTTTTAGAATTTCTAAACCTTTTATAGAAAATTACCTTCTTGTTGCCACAGAGCTCCAATGGGAGAGGAAAATGCCTAAGTGGGGTTGTAATTCTGACGAAGTTTTGTGGCATATTTGTGTCAAACATTTGTGCTCTGCTATGTTTTTCAAGACAGGTATGGCTGCAGATTTCTGGGCTTTATTCCTACTGGAAGAGGAGAAAAGCTTAAGATGTTTTCAGTTATCATTTTGAAATATAGTTACCTTGTCTGTACAGCTTCTCTTTCCAAAAGCAAATGGCAAATCCTTTATGACTGCATTCAAGTTGAGTTTAATTCACCAGGTCCAAAGGTATTTCCACCTCTGTGTATCACAAAGAACACAACAGCACCACTCTACAAACTGTGACAGCTGTGGAATATGTGCAACAGCAGGAGAAAGAGAAATAAAATTCTTCGTTGTTAAGAAGCAAAGTGATAAAATAACAGATTTTTGTGTGGTCTGTTTGTTGTTTTTGTTGGTTTTTTTTAAACATACAATTTAAACACTATCATTATTGTCATTGTCATTTCAACATTACACATGCTACTTCACTTGAAAATAGAAATTTGACAGATGTTATGACTAATTAGGCCAACATGGGGATTGATAATATCTTGTCTTTTTTAACAGACCATTGCATTCTTTATTCTCCTAGTTTCCTCCATTATTTTTCTTAACCTTATTCTTCCACGAGGGAAGCAGCATGGAATGTTGTATTTACAAATCAATCTTAGTGATGCCATGATCTCTTAGTATACATGGATGTGAGAATGACTTTACTTAATATTGGAATTGAAGTATAGGAAAATTCCAGGTGATTATTTTGCATAGAAACAGTAAACAAGTTTAAAAATATATCTATTTTCAATCTGATTGGTTCAATATAAGGAAAGAAATTCTGTCCAAGCAAGAGAGATCCCAGGAAGACAAATGTAAGACACATTTTTGCATTTCCTAATATGAGTATGCTCAGGCTCCTGAACTAGAGTTATTTGATTATATATTTCTAACCTGTGTTTTCTTCTACTGAGAAAACAGAGTAAGCCAACAATAAAATTTGAGATAAAATAGATTTTCATGATGTGGACCAATGTT
>JANIJU010003062.1:62730594-62829120 GCA_025504685.1 Leucosticte australis
TAATATTTATGTCACTGTTTTAACAGCCATGGTGTCAAAAAGAGCTCATAATATTTATGTCACTGTTTTAACAGCCATGGTGTCAAAAAGAGCTCAATAAGTATAAAATATAAATAAATAGAAAGAAGGCAAAGAAAGACAACAGGTGTC
Organism: Leucosticte australis; assembly: GCA_025504685.1. Lineage (NCBI taxonomy): Eukaryota > Metazoa > Chordata > Aves > Passeriformes > Fringillidae > Leucosticte > Leucosticte australis. The sequence continues at coordinate 62,730,745 of JANIJU010003062.1, forward strand.
CTAGTTTGGGACAAATTTGGAAGGGAACTTCCAAAGGGATGATTCACTAAAGGGCAAAATTCAGCATCCCTTCCCCCCACCTGTTCAGAAGAAAAATCTCCTTCAAGAAAAGTGGAAAAAACCTGTTTATTTAACAAGCAAAGTACTCACAAAGGTGAAAATATGAATTGTATTAAACAATGGAACCCCTCGCTGTTCTGAAGAGATGGCAAATTCAGAACAATTCCAAGAAAAAGAAAAGCCGCAATCCAGGGAACTTCTCTGCCTCAGCTAGCTAAAAAAATAATTAAAAAGCAAAGGAGAGCTCTGTCCCTCTGTCCATCTGTGCTGCAAACACAGTCTGGGAGAAAGAATGTGGGGGAGCAAGTGCAGTTTCTAAAAACAAACTGTGCTTTTTTTCCCCCACCTTCACTCTCAGAACCAGTTTTAAAGGTACAAAACTTTATATGCAGCATGAACAGAACAGACATTTGGGGATATAAGCATCATAAAGTCACCCTACGACAGCAGGAAACAAAACTTTTTATCAGAGAAGTTTGTCATGATTTCATAGCTCAAAAGCATACATTTGCCCAGTTTTACAGGGAAGTGAATGTAAAATCAAAGTTCAAATACAGGTTTCATTATGGTCCATGAGTCCACTAAAGTCTTGAGTATACTGCATGTCACAGACAAAAAAAATTATATTTTTCTGGGAACATGCAAGTCTTCTGACTGACTGGAATTTTTTTCAGAAGACTGAATGAAATAAAATTTCCTAAACCAAAGTATACAAAATAATATTGAATTAACGTATGATCTGAAAGGTCTTCAGCTTGATTAACTGAATATAGTGAAAAGCTCAAAACTGAAAGACTCTTACAGGTGCAGAAAATTCTATTTATTTTAAACTTTTTCTTAAAACCTAAGCAATTCATGCAGTCCATCCATAGGGCAGCCAGAGCTGGCTCCCTGCAAGGAGAGGGGAGCCATGTGCTTGTTGTAACTGAGGTGTCTGTTCTTGGTAGCTACTGGTTCATCTGAAGCTGCAGCTTCTGAGGACATCTGGGTCCCTAGATTTCAAATGAAAATCTCTCTGGATGTACTGTGCACCAGAATATCAGTTTGATTTCACAAAATGTACTTTGGAGGAAATACCATATTTCAGCAATTTTTCAGTGCCTATATTGGCTGCAACTCCTACTGTAGTTGCTTTAGTAGGTTAGAAAGAAAAAAAACCCCAACAAATATCAAAGCATCATTATAATATTTTCAAATATAAACTAGCAATTTATAACAAAGCATACTGCTAGTATGCAATATTGTAACTGGCATAATTCGCAGTGGAAAAGCTTAATTGCAAAGTTGCTAATTTCACAGCAACAAACTCCTGGAAGAAAGGTGGCTAGTCAAGGTATGTTGAAATTAATGCAAAAGAAAACATATTATTTCTGTTAATTCCTCTATCTTTCACAGCTTTCAAGGTTTATGAGTAACAAGGAAATGACAGGGTGATGAGTACTTATATATCACAAAAGGAAGAGATTTGAAGAAAGTGAGAGCTACACAATGTTTTCCTCAGTCACGTACATGTCATCACACTTTGCATTGGAAAGGTGCTGTCAAGCCAGCAGTGATTAGTGAGTACATTAAAATTTGATTTTCAGCCAGAGAAATACGATCAAAAGAGTAGAAAATGCAACTGGTCACCGACTTTTGTTTCTAAGGATCCTGCATTTTATGTAAGGATTTTGTAGTTTACTTATATTCTGTCCTTCCTTTTCTCCTTCTTTTTGTCCTTTATTTAAAAAACTGAGAATGTAAGAGAAGATTTTTGGAAATGAGATTAGGTTAATACATTCAACAAGGTATGTTTAATGTGACTATGAGAAAAGAGTTCCTCTGGTAACAAGAAAGATTCAATACTGAGAAACCAGAGCATCTGTGAAATAGTATATTTTTTTCTGAATGAAATACAACAAGCTGCATATTACATTTATAATTATAAGAATAAATTAAAATATGTTGTCAGCTTTAAGGAGGTACCTTTGACAGAAAAAAATTATCTTGTACCCTGTATTAGAAGACATCAGAGATTTCACAGCAAAATAAAATGCTCTGAAAATAATTGCTACCCTTTATTTTCATGTCTCCAAATATACTTTAGTTCACATGTACGATTAGTTTATGAAATAGCTTGGCAGAAAAACTGTTTCCACTTTCTTTTTCAGCTGTGTTTGAAAAGAAGAGTTCAGGAATTGGAAAGGGGCAGTCCCTACCAACTGTAGGTGTCCATCCCTTGCAGAAGGAAACATGGCTTTTAAAGAAAACAGTGGATGGCATGACTGGTGGGATGAAGCTAAACTGGGTTTACAACTGTAAACTATGAACTTCAACCACCACAGAATTGCCAATCACATCTTGTGTTACTACTGCACAGTTGGGCAAAACTATAAAAGTTCAGGGGAAAAAGTTGTTTTTTCCAAGTAATTTAAGTAACATTTTAAAAGATGAGTAGCTACTCCTTAAGTTATAGTACAACACTACTATTTTCAACAGCTTTAAGAAAATTTCTCCATCCAGTTTGGAGCATAGCATGGCACATTTCTCCATCTCTCTCTCATTATTTAACATTTTGCTGTCATAGTTCTAAGATATTAGGTTTTATTATATTTTTATGAATGTTGATTAAAATGGAGCTTTTGGAAATGCAATTTTAGCAAAGTGATATCCAAATTAAAAAAAAAAATCCAGGAAAGAGAAAGAAAAAGCTGCAAATTTAAACATTCTATGTATTTTTTAGTGCTAGAATGACATAGTATTTGTAATCCACCTTATTTTTCTATGAAGCAAATAACCAGATAATTTTTTTTTTAATCACAGTACATTTTAATTCCAATATATCTAAATCACTTTCCAAATGTAAAACAATTTACTGTTGAACTATATTGCCTCTGGAGAAAAATGTCACCTGTTTGTCAGAAATCAAAGGCTCAAATATATCCAGCTGTTATTGTAGTAACTAAAGAAATTGTCTTTCATTTTCTGATGGTTACTTCATAAACTATTGGCTAAAAGAGAAGAGTTACCACAATTACTAGATGAGAGATTTGGATAGGAGTTACATAATTTCATTACCTGTAGGGGGATAGAGAACTCAGAGAGAGTACAGTGTAGGTTTGTTAATGAGTCAAGCAAGAGAAATACCTGAGCTATCTTTTAAAAACTACTGAAATGCATTCAGCACTGTTGTGTTTCAATGAAAGCTCTGTTTTGGATAATGGATGATGCATGGAGGCATCAACAAAAATTAACTAGTTTCTAAAGGTAGTACAAAAGTTTCTAACATCAAAAGTTTGGAGCATAGCATGGCACATGAGTGTAAACATCATAGCCTGGAGAATAAAAATCAGCAGCTGCTAACAGTATTTTAGGAAAAAGTGTTTCTATCTATAATGTTGCATTCCATCTATATCTAAATCATCTATATCTATCTATATTTATATCAGCTATATCTATACCATTTCTATATATCTGTATCTATCTACACTTATGCCTATATCTGTTAACTTGAGGTACAAATTCTACACTAATTTATAGGCACAATTGAAGAGAGGAAGACAAAAGATTATGAGTAGAAAGAAGTAGTTCTTTAGCAGAAAAAAGAACACAAGCAAAAGTGGATCAAATGCCCATAGTTTATTAAGTTGGTCATATTACTGTCATCCAAGGCAAAATAATGGTAAAGATTCAGAGAAAGTGCTGGTTACAAACAGCTAAATGAAATTGAATAATTAGTTTCAGAAATATATTTCATTAAATAGAAAGTGGGTCACAATAAGGTGAATTTACTGCATTTTTTTTGAACTTCTAAATCTGGCTAAAGTAACTTGGGGAAGTTATTATATTGCCACTGAAGCAGGTAAAAGCACAGTGATTAAAAATCCAACAAAATATTATTAAAGCACTTTTTGAAAAGACTGAATTTACTTAGAGATGGAGGAAATATTTTAGCAAAAAGGATGACTAATAGCAAATAAGTAGGGTGAGAGGGGCAGCAGCAATCTGCATTAAAATTTGTTAGACTCAACATTTTCATGATTGATGGGGAATCAGTCATGGGGATTATTAAATTACATGAGAATTGCATTACAATAAAATCTTTTATGATGCCAAGTTGGTCAAATGGTGAGAACTGGAATTCACAAACCTATATAGCTGTGTTATTTGCCAGCCCTGACAGGGCCAATAGGTGAGTGAAGGCAGTGCAACTCTGACTGTGTGCCTAATCCTGAGCTCAGGGAGTGATTCCTTGCAGAAAGGGTTGGAGCCATCCTAAGGTGTTTCATCAGGGTGGTAGTGAGTGGATATGGCTTTTCTTCAGTATCTTTGCTCTTCACTAATTACATTAGTTGTAATTACATGCTGTTAGTGACATTACTAACAATGTTAATGAGTCAAATGCACTGGACTTCCTCCTGCCAGATAAATTTTTAAAGGCTGGTAAAAAGCTGGAGTAGGTTTCAGGAAAGATCTATGCATTATTCAGTGAGTAGTAGACATGTCTTAATGTGAGAGCTTTAGAGAACTCAGTCTGAAAAGATTTAGAGGCAATTTGATTATTCCGCACAAGTACTTTCAAGGAAAAAAGATAGTGGATTCTGAAGGACACATAAATCTACGGTAACAAGAGCTAGAAACCAAAACCAAGAGTGTTTGCTTTCCCTGACGTATATCTGTGCAGACATTCCCCCCAAACACAAACTGTTTTCAGGTGGGGGGTATTGATGACCTACCAACCATTTTAGCCATGACCTACCAACCACGCTACAGAATAATCAGTGCCACCTGGGCTGCCTTTGAACAGGCTGGCTGGGTTTCTGGAGATGTAGTCTAACAAAGAAAGGTGCCCCTTGTCCTGCCAGAGATCAGGTCAGCTGCTGTGGTTACCTTTTGGAAGCCTAGGCAAAATCTACAAGATATTTTAGGTTAATAAAGAAGCCATTTGAAAAATAGTCTTAAAATGGGCAGATGTCTACTCTTTTGCTGCTTAGCATTCTACTCTGTTCTGCGGAAAAGCATTGAACCATTTTGCCTTCTTTCCCATCTATCCATTAAATTATAATAATGTTTGCTTTTCTCTAAAGAATATTTGTATTTAGTTATCATTTTTATATCTTTAAAAAAAATCTTGAAAAATCATAAATTTATTTCAATCCTTTAAAAGCATCCTTAGATATCTCAACATTTTTTCTATTTTCCTACATCTGCAGATTTTTATTTGATTCTTTCTTTGCACTGGTATATATCACAATGAATTCTACTCAGCTTGTGGAGTTACACACATGTATGAGTAATAAAACCTTTTCCATTCATTTGACAGACCTGATAATTTTATAATACTGATTTAGAGAACTGGTGAAAAGAATTTTCACTGTATTTTACATTCTGGCAATGTTTATATTAAAGTGATTCCTATTCTTTTATTGGCTGGAGTTTCTTTCAGTTCAGTTGGGAAAACTGACCATGTTAGACATATAAATACTACTGGAACTTAGTGGCAGCTGTTGCTTTGGTGGTTTTCCAAGATTAAGAAATTGTCTCACTATAATAAAGCCTATTGAAATGCTCACCATGCTGAAAACAAAACCAATGTATATTTTAATAAGAAAGAATGAATTTTAAAAATATTTAATGAACAAGTTGTATACAATAATTTGATGGTCTGCATTGTAATATGTAACTTTCAGTTGTGATTTGATTTTGATTGTCTGAATTTTTACTGAGATCTTCACTAATTTTAAGAGCAATTTGATAAATTGCAACCGAAAACCTTAATAGAACAGTTAAAAACCAGAACAAGAGTATTTTTCATATTTTAATTGTAAATGGAGTCATGAAGAAATGTCACAATGTTTTGCTTAAATGCTTTGCTAAGTTAAAACTTGGTGTAACATAAGACCATGAAAGCTTTATAAACTTGGTGTACTTTTTCTTGGACTCAAGTAATAGTTTTTCCACATATATTTTATGGGACTTCAGTGTAGGAAGCAAAGCCCTGTAATCCTTTTAATTTCCAGGTTCATCGTATTCTTAAATGCAACTTCAAAAGGAAGAATATTTTCTTAAATGCAATCTTTACCTGAAAAAAAAATATCTGAAAACCTTGAAAAAATATGAGTGATTGAGACACAATGTTTATGTTTCTTGGTGCATTTTTTATGCACATGACACCAGAGTTCACTGTAAAGAGGAAGAGTAAGGCTCTGTTTAGGGAACAAAACACATTTTAGTGTAATTTAAATCCTTGATTTGGCCTTGCCTGGGAATTCTATTAGCTTTGACCTTACCTCAGACATTCAATTTCTCTCACAACCCTTAAACTACACCTTGCAAAAAGTCTACTAGAACCAGCTTTATGCCCAAGTGTTACACCAGAGCTTGCCTTTAGTTTCATCCTATCTGTATAGAAGGCATTTCTTCAACCAGGAGATGGGAGTTTCACTGCTGAAAATCACAAAAGAAGAGCAAATTAAGAATGAGGTTTATACACTGCATTAATTGCTAAATTTAAAGCTTAGCAATTAACTACTTTTTTCTTTTCTTCTAAATGAGGAAAAATGTATCATAAAATTCTTTGAATTATTCTATATTAATCCAAGAGGTTGGGTTTTTTTATAGTTATAATTTTATTATGCTTGTTATCTTTTCTGTCATATTCCAACTTTTTAGGTTGAAAACAATTTTAAAGTTGATGTCTATCCACTATGGAAAACAAAGCTTCTATAAAAGGGAATCAGTACAACATAAGGAAACTATAAGAGCAGAACAAATCACATGAATGTAAATCAGCAATTATAGGTACTAATAATAATTCCAATAAAAAATATTGATAAAGAAAAACTATCAACCCCAAAACCCCAGTTTTTGATTTAGTAATAAATTATTACCCATATATACCAAAACAAAACAATTAATATTTTCAGATTACTTTTTTGTTTTTATGCTAAAGGGTTGTTGGATTGATTTCTTTTTTGAGAGGAGGAGGATGTGAAAAGAAAAGGAGGGATAGAGAAATGTTTGTATATATCTAGTTAATGGATTTTTTTAAAGTATAGTTATTATACATGGTAATATTTATGAACACTTTATTTACTTAATTTAAAGCTACCCAATGCATCCTAAAGTAGCCCCAAGAGAAAAGACAGGAAAAATCTAATAGCAGTATTCCCGTATCTGGTAAACAAAAATAGCCAGTTGCTTCTCTGTTCAGGGATTAAAAAAACATTGTTTAGGTAATTCATCTAGCACTCTGACATGGAGGATGATTTTTTTGTCTTGATTCATTTTCTTTAGGCCAGGGAGGAACCTGTGTCTGATAATTTAAGTGTGTTTCCTTGTGAGATGGTCACAGCCTGTGAGAATTTCTTTATTGGCCTCTAATCTTTCCCTCACCTTTTTTCTAAAAACTCTCCTCTTTTGCTAGCACTCACAAAGTTAGAAAATCCCTTCTGAGGCAATTCAATGGAAAATACCTGGTGGGATTTGAAAAAAGAAAAACAGAAAGGTGTTCATGAGGAGAATAGTTGAAGAAGAGAGATTTAAGAGAGAAAATGTCTATTTTCATGAAAGGACTAATGCCTGTTTTAACTGATAACTATTATTTTTCAGTATGTGAGATGGAATTCAAGGTACTTAGAAAGAATTCATCCATGTACATAATGCTTAAACAAAGGGTCTTTTATCCTTTAAACCTGGGAATATTCCATCTTTATCCTCACTTCCTTTACTGCTCAGGGTTAACTTTTACCACAGTAAAATACAAATCAGGGCATTCCTTAGTCTCCTCTTTTCCAGGAGCAGTTGATTCCTTGTTGCTTTACAGCCATTATGCACAGGCACACACCCACCCCAGCAGTTTGTTTGTTATACTTTTATGATTCAGCAACCCTGATACAAGTCATTAAAATTTTGTTAAAACAGCTTTCCTACCCAGTGACTGGTTGGTGGTTTTGCTATTAAAAATGATTAAAAAATAATGTGAATTTTGAATCCCTAGAAGGTTGCACTTAAAACACAATAACAGCTCACCTCATTACTAAGTCTAGTAATATTAGATTCAACTTAGCATGAATATTATCCAAAAGCTGCTATAGCAGAGCTTTGTAGGTAGGATCTACATTACTGTTAATGCCAATCTGCTGACATTGCCTTATACAATATACTGTTATTAAGTATCTAATAATTTTACAGACTTTTATTACAGTCAGCAGGACTTCATTCAGTAGGACATTAAGAAGATGTAGGAAACCAGAACATTTGCAGCAAGCCTTACACAGCACTGCAGGAGTTCTGCTTTGCTCTTGCTGTGATGAGTCACCTTTGGGTGGAAAAGAAAACCTCATAAAATCCTGTATTACTTATGCCTATTAGAGAGAATATTTACTGTGCTGTGGTTTAGAACTTACTTCTGAGCAGGTATGGATTCTAAGAAAGCCATGTTTTTCTGTTCTCTCCCTGCCTGCTTTCTTTCCTCTCCTCCATTTTTGCTTCATTCAAAATATGTCAATCATTAACGCCAATTTTTCTCTTTGAAGGTTTATATCACTGCTGAATTCTTACAAATGAACTATTAATGTGCAAGCACCAGGATCCTCCATTCCCACACAGCAGGCCCAGAAGCTCAGCCTTCCACCACTCTGATTCAGACCGTTGGCAACCTCATGACTTGGAAAAGTGATTTTTTCCCACTTGAAGATACAGTATACACTACGTGGCTCATCTATCAATGGCTTTCTGGTTATTAATTGCTCATAAATGTTCATGAATTTGTGTCACCCTGATGAACCTCTTAACTTGCATACAAGCTATTAATTATTCATTTGTAAGCATTTATGCTGATGATTTTTGCATCCTCCATAGCAGCTCATTATGTAAACTAACCATGTTAACAGTCCCTGTACTGATTTAGACCTGAGATACAGCTTTCCCTGACAGCAGCTAAAGACTGCAAGATTAAATTACTTCTTTTAACAAAGTACAAATTATTGATAGATATTAGTTCTTGCCTTGGTAATTGAAAAAATGAAAATCTTTGCTCAGAAATACAACTAAAATGTCATACTTTATTTAATTTCTTTTAAAAAGCCCATAATCACTGTCTTAGTTATAAAAAGAAAGGGTGAAGTATTAATTTTTTTTTAAATGGATTTGTATCTTGAAGAAAATTATTTAGTTAAATGATTGGAGGTTATGGAAATTTGGCTGGGGTATTGTGGGGGTATTTGGGATGGGTATCCCTGATGAAATGTGTCTTGGAGACCCCAAGGGAGCATTTGGAGGAGTTAGGTGGGGAATGACACTCTGAATTGCAGCACAGTGTTTTTCTAACCCCTTTTTGATATTCAGTTTTGAGAAGGTCAACACAAAATGAGCTTGAGACTATGACAATATCCAGAGAAGTTAATAAAACAGGGTATGTAGATCCCTATGAAATAAATTATCTTCTAAAAAAAAGTCTACATTTTTGGGAGAGAACAAGAAGTTGTTTTTCTTGGAGGTAAAGAGTCATATGATAGAAGAATAATGCTCTACAATCATTATTTAATTGGAAGGGTTGATTGTAAGATAAGTTTCACAAAAGATACAGAGAAAAAGACAATATCCAAGCAGGAGTTAGCAAAACCATGCTAAATAAATTTATGATTTACTGAGATGATAAAGCATTTGAGAACCCAAAATTCATTGAGTTGTAAAAAGCATATTAAAAAAATACAAACACTACTGAAATCAAAGTTTTTTCTTGATTTATTTTATTTTCAGGGGAATTGAAGAGGCTTGAGAGAGGCTTATTTTATTCTTACTTAAATTCTGCCACTCTTGATTTACATGTATCTTCCTGGCTTTCTGTTCATACTGTACTGTTGGGAACTGACACGGAAGGATAAGTGGAAAAAAAAAAATCAACCCTGCTTTCCTTAGGTCTGAATATCCTAAGCATCCCAACTCTTTTGCATCTAGGCACTTCACAGCACTGGAGTCCGTGATGTCTGCTTGGTAGGACTCTCAGGTACTCCAGAACAGCCTTTTAAAGACCTTTCATAAAATGGGGAAAGCAACCAACCACAACCTGTTCACTTTTCCTTTCTATTGTGGAAAATTGTGTCAGGCAGATGTTCTTTCACTTGATAAATGTGTAAAAGAAATGTAAGAACAATTTCTTTGCCAATGGTGTAATTTTCATGGATCCTAGAAAGCAGGGATTTTTGCCATTTTGCATGTGGTCTTTGCTGAAGAACTGGTGCACTACTACACTGGTGTCCTAGCTTACAATATAAAAATGTATTCTATTCCCATCCTCAAGAGCTGCTAAAGCCAAGAGGGGCATTGTTATTTTTCTTATCTCCTGTTAATGGGCCCATCGATGCCTTGCCACATGACTCAGAGATAGCTCCCTCCAGGAGACATTTCTCTTTAATGGGTAACCGAGGTCCCACCACGCAACTCAGAACGATATCAGCCCATTGCGAGATGCTCCGCCCGGGGGGAGGGCTAAGCATCCCCACCTGGATATAATCTGGGCTTTGGGACACAACAAGCAGCCCTTACCCACTGGTTTCTAGAGAACAGGAGGTACCAGATTTTTTTTCTATGGGATCACCACTTCACCAAGGCCATTTCATCTAGATTGCTATCACCACCCTAACTAGCTGGGTGTCTGGTTCTATTCTGACTCTGTCAGTGGTGTTTTCTTTTGTATTATTGCATGTATTTTGTTGGCTTTTTTTTCCCCTTTTCCTAATGAATTGTATTTCTGCCTTGGAGTCTCTCACTGGTTCTGCTTTCAAACCAGAACAACTGGCAAATGTCCACAGTTCTGCACTAAGATAATCTTCTTTTAACTTGCAGATAGAATCTTGAATTGGGTCTTGGTGGTAGCTTGAAGTGTGCTTAAATCTTTCAGTTAATGTAGAGAGGAATTTAGTAGCTTAAATTAGGTAGCATGTTCACATTCTGCCTGTTATCTCCATTTTGTCACTTTGGAGAGGAGTCATATTAACTTGGAAATATATTATTTATTTTTATACTAGAACTGCTGTTGAATATACTCCTTACCCACAGGAGTAATGAATATTTGTTAACAACGATGGTAGCATTGTCAATAATCTTTAGCTTAGTAATAGATTTTAAGAGTTGCTGACTATATGAATAAATACATGTTCATAGAATCTACCAAGCTGGTGTAATACTTCCTGTACTCACTTTACTAAAGACGTAGGAAGCTATTTTTGAAATTTTTGTGTTTATTTGTCATTGAGGATCATGAATATCATTTGAGCATTTAAATATCCCCTAGGTACTTTCCCAAATGCAATCAATAGTGCAGATTCATCAGAGACTTATTACCAGCCAACACAGCACACCTATCAAAGTGCTTTTCCTTTCAGCTGAGGCGCACCTCTCTTATTAGTGACATGCATTAACCATCTTCATTTGGGATTTTGCATCACTCAAGTAACTGCAGGATGATAGTTAGTTTATATAATGAGCAACAGTGCAAGAAGCAAAATATTCAGCATAATTAATTAGAAGTGAATAATTAATGTCTTCCATACACTTACAAGTTCATCCAGCTGTCGTGTACTATAAATGCATGAGAATTTTAGAAATTTAACAGCCGAAGTGATACAAGTACATGAGAGTTTAATGTTATTTTTATACTTTTTGGTCAAAATCCTGCTGTATGTATTAGACTTCAAGCTCTAGGAAACTGTGGGGGGCTTTGCCTAGGACTAGTAAAATATTGTTCATCAGGACCTGTAGTGATAGGACAAGGAGTAATAGATTAATACAGAAACAGGGGAATTTTAGGTTAGATATATGGAAGAAAGTCTTTACTGTGGGAGTGGTGAGGCATTGGCAAAAGTTGCCCAGAGAAGGTGTGGATGCCCCACCCCTGGAAGCGTTCAAGGCCAGGTTAGATGGGGCTTTGTGCAGACTAATCTAAGTGCAAGAGGTCTGTGCCATGAAATGATTCTATGATCCAGATTTGAATAACATCCATTTTGATAATCAGATATGCAAAGATAAAAGTAAATAAGGTATAACTTCTCTAAGAGTATGAAGATACTAGTTTTCTATCTTTTTGCTAACTCAAATTCATGTATATTTGGAATCAAGTGGATAATTTCCTGTGAAAAAACACTGAGAACTATCTTGTTTTTGTTCATGTCTGAGGAGCCCTCTTGATTGATAGAAGCAGAGAGTTTCCAGGGAAAGCTAAGACCTACACATTACAGAAAACATGTACTTGGAATATAGATGATAAAATTGTCTCAGGTGAACAAAAAGCCAACAATCACCTGTTATTAGATATTTCAGCAAATCCTTAGAGAAGATAGATCTTATATGTAAGTCTACTCCAGGAAAAGTTTCAGTTTCGGCTCACACATTTCTTGACTCAGAAAACATCTTACCACGGGGCACAAATCAGAGGACAGGCTTCATTAGTTTCAGTTCTACAGTTTCATTGAACTACTTGTTTGCTTTTTGGTTTTTTTAATCTCAAATCCTTGGTGGTTTAATTCTACATAGTCTAATTTATTGGCCTATAATGGTAGTTTTGTTTTCAATTTATGATTGCTTTACCTTATTTTAATTGACATTTCTGGGCTTTTAAATTATTTCTGCATGGAACTCATTCTCAAAGGGTTTAATTTGGATCTGTGTAAAAATTGATGAATGTACAGAGGAATGGGAAATAATAAAAACAAAGAGCTGGATACAAATCTCACAACTCAAAAACGACTCCCCAAAGGGAAATTCTTTCAAGCAGATCAGTGTCTTTCTGTGTTGAAGTCAATGGAGCTACACTGGTTTACACCTCCTAGGGATCTGGATACACACCATTAGTACCTGATTCAAAGCCCATAGAAATAATTTCCTCTTAGTATTGTAACTTTATGGCTGGAATAATCTGTTGGTATTTATGAGCCTCCTTCTTAATGAGTTCTGACATGTTTGTTAGGGAGCCTGTGATTGTACCTTACCCAGGGTAAATCTCTGAGGAACAGTTTCTTCCCTGGGATGCTCTTGGAGTAGTGCACACCTTCGTGATTGCTGGATATAAATAGGCAACCCAGCTGCTGCTGTTGACTGCATGGGGAGAGGGAGGGGGATATTTTATGAAACTGTTTGCTGTTTGTTTGTTTGTTTTCTGAAACATACCTCAGGCAGTTTTTGGCTCCTAATACTAGGAACTGAAGTTGCTAATTTTGATGCTCCCAGGAGAATAGTAAAGAAGCCCAATGCTTAGAAGAGTTTGGTAAAATATACCTCCCACCCATTTACTCATAGCAAGATGTCTACTCGGGAATTTAGTTGTCTAGCTACTTAGGAACTTAGGAAATTTGTGGGGTTTGCCCTCAGGAACAGGTGGAGTTGTATGTCTTGCATATATGCATGAGAAAGTTACCCTGAATCTTGGCTGAAATAGGTTTCAGAGCAGCAGAACTGCAGCATAAAAATGGGTGAGGGATGACTCAGTGCCTGCTTGGTAGCGACTTCATTGTTTTTTGTTCTCTTAAAATGTAAACATTTTACAATTTCTCTTATTCCTTTTCTGAAGACCTTGCTTGAGAACCTCACAAGACCAGTAACAATTTTATTATGACACTTTTCTGTATATTCTAATTTTGAGCAGATCTCACCTGTTCTGTTTAGGCAGTGTAGTTCCTGTCCCAGTACAGTTAGGCCTGGGCAACAGTAAACAATGAGCAGCATGTCAGACGGAGAGAGCTGGAGGAAATACAGATGGCTTTTCATCCACCTTGGGGTTTTTCTTTAATTTCAAAATTACCTGCTAATATGTTTCATTCACTGGATGGTTTATCACTGGGATGCCTTATTCACCTGAGATAGCTCAGATGAATTCCTACCAAATATTTTGGTGGGTTTTTTGTATAGTAGCAGACACTTGATTGAATTATTGCTGACACTTTGGGATGTTTACCAAAGACAAGGAAAAAAATAATGCACATTGATGTATTCTAATATACAGGATGAAGCATTTTCATCTCAGTTTATCAAGATGTAATGGCAATCTATTGCTCCAATAAATAAAGAAAATACGAAATTGAAATAACTTGATAGATCTCAAAGAGCACCATCCTTGATGATAGAAAGGATGATTTCATCATTACATTTTGATTATTTATCCCTTATTTAATGTCATTCCTTGTTTAAATTTGCAGCTATCAATGCCACCAGTATGTACTCAGATTGGTAAGCACAGCTGACAAACCAAAAAATAGAACAATTAGAATTTTTTCTTGTTTCACTTGAGCAAAATACTTGCAGTTACTGCAGTGCAAATGACCTTGAAGTCTCTCACAGTTATGAAGAAATTCTCATTTTTCCTATAAATTCAATGTGACTGCATATGTTGAATGCTGCCACTCTTAAATTCAAGAGTAATAAAAATTAGGAAAAAATTAACTCCTAAATACAGAGGAAATGTAAGTAATGGAGTTCTCCACCTGTCCTTGTGCTTCAGACTTTTTGCTTGATGCCATCAGTGTTCTTTTTCACCCTTTTCTAGACTCCTGTGCATGCATCCCATTGCTCTTTGCCTCAAGGTGCATAACACCTATACCATAAACCATGAGGGTTTTTGAGTGATACATTTAATGTAAAACTTTTAAATAGCAAGTTCATAAACTTTTGAAAGAGATTTTTGTCTCCTAATTCAGAGCTGAAAATAACTTTTCTTAGCTCTTTTGATGCCTGGATATTATAATTCTCATTGAAGGAGAAATTAATTTCATTCATACAATAGAGTTTATACTTTTAGAAGAAATAAAATTCCAAAAGCCCAGACATGGAGCATTTGCATTGATTTTAATTGCTGAGATAATTAACTTCAGTAGTACTCAGCTCCCACTTAAATCCAAATTAAAAGTGCTTGGTTCCAGGAAATTGAGACCAGTGACTTTGTGACAGCTATAAGATGGTTTTCCTCATTCTTAGGGAGTTGAGAAGCTCTGAGGCAGCAGTAGCAAAGTTTGTGGTGAATTGGTTTGAATTGGTTTGTATATCCCAATTTTGTGGATAGATGCCATGCTGGCTGGCTATGAACTGGGAAAAGCAAAGTGCACACTGGCATGGAAGCTGTCAGGAAAGCAGGCAAATCTTCCCCAAACATAAAATTATTTTCTCAGAGACAGATTTTTTTAAAGTAAATTTTTATTGCCACATTTGGCAGCTGTTGGGATAAAGCCACGAATTTCTGAGTCAAGCTTAGGTGTGCAATGCTTAGGAGAGAATTTGAAGATCACATATGCATTTATTGTGCATTCCTTTGGTCATATACCATCTGGTATTAGTAAAAAGTTGCATTTGTGGGGATATGGCATGCTAGTACCAATTTTCAATAGAAAGTAAGATATCTCTTTTATGAATAGTTTTCTAACATTTCTGCTACTTAATACTACCTACAAAACCCTGTCTTACTCTGAGATTGGGAGGATCCATAGCATTGTACATTGATGCTCAAATAATGAGAAGGTGAGAGCTATATCAAATTTGTAAACTTTAATGGGCTGGATATCTTTTGGGACATCCTTTGGGATAAGCAGAGGGTTTCCTCTGGGGTTTTCTGCATGTATTCCAAGTATGTTAGTTCCAAACCTCTAGTTTAGCTAGATTTCTTTTTTATCAAGGAATAAGTAAACTGTTGGAATGAATGCTGAGTTATCTTCAATGTGAGCACTAAATCAGGTGAATATTAAAATTATATTTACCTTCCTTTTTTCATGGTCAATCTGCTGATTCACAGATTGAATCAGAGAGAGAGGACTTCTGAACACTACAGAGTTTGATATGATTACATGGCTTAGCTCTTTTTTACATCTCTGTCATTATTTGATAACAGAGGCATCCACTAACATGAATACATCAGTGCTGCCCATTGCTGTATTATTCCTTCTCTTATAGGGAGTACAGAATGAGATCAACCATCTAATACCAAAGGTTCACACACTGCTGAGTCACAAGCCAGGAGCAGCAACTTCTTAAAATATGCTTTTTTAGAATTCAATGTGACTACTTTATGACCCTAAAAATGTCAGCACAAACTATCTTAGCACTGGTGTTTTTATTTGAAAATACAGTCACCTTAACACTACATGTATTTACTGCCTGTGCCTTTTTAAATAAAACTAGAGCTTTTAGAAAGAAACCAATGCCTTTTGAGATTTGGACAATATATGCAATATTTCCTTTATATATTTAATCTCTTCCTCCCTTCCCTCTATCTCAAAGCAGTCAGTTATTGGATAGCTAAGTTATATCAAGAAAGCTATGAAAGATTACTTCTATTTTTGTGGGAAATTACCTTATTACAACACATCAGATATTTATAAAACTACTGCATTAAAAAAAGAAAAAGGAATTTTTTACAGTGAGCAGGAACAATGAAAAAGATATATGCCTTGTAAAGCTCACTATAGATATAAAAATAAACACCCAGAATATAGGCATGAGCTTACTAGAGAAATATAAATGCTACAGATAATATTTTGCAGAGATCAACAAAATCCCAAATCTGATAAATTTTGTATTAGAAGAAAGATTAAGGCAACAAAGGGCAAGAGTACATTGAAAAAACATTTCTTACATTTAAACTAGTTGAAGAGTTTCATAAACACTTTTTAGTGACTGACTTTCAAGGGTCCCAAGTTGGATCAAGGGCGTATAAAAGAAGTTCTTCTCTTTTTAATGATCTTGGCATTCTCCATCTATTTTATACCTCAAATAATAACAGACAGATTTTCCTGTATGTTTTTTTCTAACATTGCTAGAGGTCACCTGCAACACTGCTGCTGAACACAGCTCCTCAATGGGATAATTACCCACAGGCTTGTTTCATCAGAGCTAAGTCATGTTTTCCAAAAGAAGACGTTTTTGATACATCAGATTTACATCACTTAGGTTTAGGAAAGCACTCTGAAACTGAAGTTTCTTTCCCTTTAAAATAAACAGGTAATTTTTCCCTTTCCACATTTTCTACCCAGAAAAGGCCCAAAAATAAATATCTTCCCAAATTTTCCCTAATTAATTTTACTTCTGCTGTGAAAAAGGGTGCCATAACAAGAGCCCAGCTCTTGAGAGCAGTATCTCAAACAAAGGAAGAGTTATGCATTTGTTTCTGTGTAAACACGTGCATTACTTCAGCAGTCTAACATACCAAACCTCATCAAATTAGCATGATTTCAGTCTCTGTAGCTGCCTCCTTAAAAGCAAGTAGGAAAAAAAACCCCAAAACGAGTGGGAAACCATGTAGTTCTGATTAGCAGTCTGGGTTTGTTAGAAATTTCAGGTTGTCCTTATCTGCATAATTCTGATGAGAGGGAACACAGCAGTGAACAATGTGTCCCTCCTGGACAGAGGCTGGAATGGGGCAGGGGGAAGAGTGGAGACACTTGCTTTTTGGGTTTGGGGAGAAGGAGAAATCATTCATCTAGACAAAAAGACAGTTTGAAAGTTTCAAAATAATATTTGGTGTTAAAGGCCCACAAAATTTGATGTGGGCTTTACTTCATTAGGATTTTCCTTCCAGAGAAGTATTAATTTTTTTACATTAATCCAAATATAGGATAAACACTGAATACACTAAAGGATGAAATCAAGGTTAATTAAAGCATCTAAGTCTTTGATTACAAAAGTGATAATTGCAGTAGAATTAAGAACAAAATAACTCTATTGAAAAGTTCCTTATTAGGTATGCTCAACCTTTTTTATCAGATCCTCAAAGAGTTTTTAATACCCCTTTTGTCTCTTTATTCTTATACTCTTTGTTCCCTAGAAAGACAGAGAGAAAAGAAGGAAATGAAAACTGAAAGGGAGGAAGAAGGGAGTTAAAACAGTCTTGCTAAATTTATGCAGAATCCCTGTCTTTCTGTGATATACTGCTTCCATTGTGATAGACTTTATTTCCTTACTTTCCAAGACACACAAATATTTGCTGCTTAAAAGAATTTGGTGTAGCAACTGTATGTAGAAAAGCAAAGTCAACACATACTTATATATTGGTATTTGTAAGGTAGAATTTTGTTTTAAAGGCTGAAACTGGGAGGAAAACCAAATATTTTTCCAGGACTAGGAGGAAAAGCTCCTAGTATAGCTAATAGTCTGTGCTGTCAGCTGCAAGTGTGACTTTCCAGGAAAAGGGCTGTAACTTAGAAAGAAACATTTCTTTTTATCTTCCACTTTTTTTATTCTCTTTCCCCCTTTATGCGTAGTCCATCTTATAAGAAGACTGGACTACAGTGTAGCAACTGGAGTAAAAGTACTGCCTCTGAAATATATTCCTTTCTTTTCTTAGCAAGGACACTTCAAATTCTTGAGGATAATAGCTGAAAGGAAGGAGGAACAGGAAAGATTATTAAAATGGAGGTGTCCTTAAGATGGTTTTGAGGAGGTTTCCTGGGTGGCCCTGTTTCATATTGTCGAATACATTTTTTCATCATGAATAATGTGCTCACTGTCAGAGGGCTGCCTTAGTGACTTCCAGATCCAGGTTTTCTGAGGCAGGTATGGTTGGTAGGGCTGAACATGCCCTTTGCCCAGACCATCCCAATCTCAGGGAATGGATGCTGCTTACTGTTCAGCTTTCTCCATGAGGGGCCTCAGTGTCTGACTGTTCAATGGCTACAGGTGAAGGACCTGTGCAAGTGAGCAAGGGATAATAGCACCACTGATGCCCTGGAACTCTTTCCATGATCATGGCTTTAAATGACAGGCTTAGCTGCTCTCACACAGTCAGCTCTGCTGGGATGCTTATTTCACATAACATCCTCATGATCAACAGCGCTGTCTTGAGTTAGAGCAGCACATATAAAGCAGGCTGGGATCAATAGTGTGAAACAGGGAGAATTCATTATTCTGTGTCTTGAAGTGAGCCTCCAGAGGTGTGCCAAGGACAGGCTGTTCCCTGTTTAGATGAGGACACAGGCACTGCCTTTTGGCGGGTGTGCTGAGTGGGGGGTAGCTACAGGCAGGGATTTACAACCCTGTGGAGAAGTTCCAGCACTTGGGGTGGTTCCTGCCAATGTGTTCATACACATGTGCCTGAGAGAGGGAGGTGGCATTCACATTTTCTGAAAAGTCCCTTCGCCCAGGATTTTTCTCCTGGGAAGCTGAGAAGCCTCAAAAAAAAAAAAAGGAAAACAATAATTATCTGATTTGCTGCTCCTGTGGAATGTGTTTGGAGATTGTTTACCCACAGGTGATTGTTTCATTGGTTTCTGCTGTGAGTTGTTTTCTCTCATTGGCCAACTGGGGCCAAGCTGTGTTGGGACTCTGGAGAGTCACGAGTTTTCATTATTATCTTTTTAACATTCTGTAAGTATCCTTTCTGTATTCTTTAGTATAGTTTAGTATATTATTCTTTAATATAATATAGTACTATAAAATAATAAATTAACCTTCTGATAACATGGAGTCAGATTCATCATTCCTTCCTCTCTTGGGGCACCCTGCAGATACAATTGTGGGGTGCCAGCTGAGAAATGTCAAAAGCAGCACCCACATGTTTCCACCTCACTCTGCCTTTGTGGAGAGACTCATAAGACAGGCAGATTTGCTGCTCCAGATGTAATTGCTGGAAGATGGACACAGCCCCAAGGCCTGGTCAGTGACTTCTGCTGCTGCTCCCCACCCTGTGTCTCCTGGCCCAGAAGCAGTGGGCTCAGCACCTTCTTCATGGGTCTGCCTGGATCCAGGGGCTGCAGGGCTCCTGCAGAGCTGCCTCAGCACCTCAAGGAACTCCCTGCACAGTTTTGGTGTGGGGAGCTCAGGCTGAGATCACAGGCTTACAGAATAGTTCTGACAACAGCCACAGAGCCATTCCTGCCTGAAGAAGCAGCTAAAGAGAAACCTGCTCTGCAGCTGGGTGAGCCCCTGAGAGTGTGATGACCGGGGGCAAAATATCTTCTGTACTGGGGCTTTTCTTGCAAAAGTTTTGCAGTCTCTTCAAGGTGTCCCATTACCCTGAGTGCATCAGGGCAAGTCAAAAGGCTGGAGCCCTGAGCAGCCCTCACCTTGGAGAAAAAGTGCCTGGCTCATGTTGGCACGTGGTTCATGTGCTCATGTGTATAGACACCATCATTTTAATCTCAGCCCATCTCTGACACTGCAAAAATTACAAAGATGTCAGAAAACCCTCAAGGGATTGGGCTAAAGGCTTTGGCTGTGATCAGAATCTGCAGTGACTTTGGGCCCTTTCATTTACAGAAAGAGAAGGAAAAAGTAGAAAAAGAAATACTGTGTTTCTCACTTGCTTTTAGGCAGATGCTAGAAACGCTACAGCTTGAGAAGTGTCACATTTAGCTGTCTTCATTGTAATTAGCTGTTATTCTTTATTTGCTGAAAAGCTGGAAATGCATTTTGGCAAAAGGGGCTGGGAGTGTTTTTCAGCTGTTTCTTTTGCTGTACCATATTCTTAGTCAATTAATTTTAGTCTTTCTGTATGTTACATCTAATAGTACAATATTATTAGAACAACGGTGCTTTCTCTGATATCTTTAGTGTTCTACAATTAAAAATTATTAAAACTGAAACTGCATGTTCCATTAAATTCTTCATTGTCTTTTGTAGAAACAAGTGAATTAATTTTGAAATTCATGGCTCTGATTACACAAATGAATACTTTATGATGTTAGTAGGCAAAGAGTTTTTTCTTCTGTTTTCCTATTAATTCCAATAAATCTGTCTTTGAGTGTTCAAGTGGCATTTTAAATTCATATTCAAAATATTATTTTGACTTTAAATTTTGAATTTCATCATTTTAGGTAAGATTTCTTAGATATTTGTGAAATTAGCTTATAATATGATGTTATGGATACAGGCTTTTCAGATCATGGTTTTACATGGTGAGCTTCCAGAAAAGCAGAAAAGCAGCCCCCTTTCTGCTCTTGTAGTGAATGCAGCATGAAAACATGCATGATTCTCTAACTCTGCCAAGTTTAAAAATTGCTCTTGAGCTAACAGACTTCCTAAGTTTCTATTAGATGGACAGCTGTGTACATATACACTTTTGACACTGCTTTGAATTGAAATTGCACTTACACTCAAGATTGTTTAACCAGATAATACCAGAAAGAAGGAAATTTTAAAAATTTGGTTTTGGTTTATTTTACTTATGTTTTGTATACTTTTGAATTTGGGTTATACAAAAATACAGGGCTGTGGTGATATTTTAATTTTCCCTTTCCCAGCTAAATTAGCTACTGTGCTAAATTAGTTATATGCTAAAAGAGCTTCTAAATGGATATATTTTGCTGGGGTGGCACTAAAAAAATGAAAGGCATTTAGCTCCTCAGATGTTTTTTCACTTGTTTTAAAAGATAAGGCAATCTGAATACATATATTTAGTGCCTAACTTGCCACTTTTTAATTTAGTGAAAATTAGTTTAATGTTTTCATATTCTTAATTTTCTCTCAAGTATGGTTAAGACATCTATTTTCCCTGAAGTATAACTAAGTTCAGTACACTGAATCAGTACTGTTTCTTTCCTTTTAACAGACTCACAAACTTGACTTTTGGCTCTAACTTCAAGGGAATTTTAAGGAGAAATATATTTTCTTGTAGATTATTTTTTTTTTTTTTGAGTGAGTTTTCTAAATTCAAAATCCTGAATGATGGGTTTTCAGTATACATGAATATGTCCCAACTTTTTGTGACAGATAAACTCTCGCAACATTCTTTCAAGTTTTCTGCTAAATTTGAGCAACACAAGTGGACTGTTCACTTTTTCATTCTAATTTGATTTTGATTGGATACCCCTGCTTGTCTTGATGTAGAGTATTAAAATTCTTCACTTGTGACAAAGTGTATGACCTTTCACTTTTCTTGCATTATTATTCATCCTTCTTTGATATCATTGGCCTGTTATTTTCAGTGCTCTGACATTCCTGGCACTCTGCCATGTTCTTCATGCTTTTGACCCAGAAATGTTAGAAAGGGAGGCACATTTTCAAAGAAGTTTGTTCCTACAGGAAAGGTAAACACATTGTTTTAAAGAAGCTGCTTTTCCTCTGCCCTTGGGGCTCCTGGATCCCTTTGTTATTCTTTTCCCTTTGAACAATTGACCTTAATGTATGGCATCACCTGCATTTGTCAGGCTGTGAGGTAAACTTGCATCAAAAGTCATCTGTATATTGTGGTGTGGAGTATAAAACCTGAGTTAAATCAGATTCTGTGTTCTTTTGTAGCACTCCAAACAAAAAACTTATTGAGATTAGTTTGAAAGAAAAAAAAGTCACATCCAATTCTTAGTGTAAAAGTCCCTGATTTTTTGATATATGACAGACACATCTGAAAAAATCTGAAAACTATTTCTCTAGTCTATGTTTTGTTTTTTTTTTTTCTTCTGCCAATGAGAAAGCTTGGACTCTTTAAATAAGCCCAATGTGAACTGATTATAAACTGTGTACTCCAGAGAGGCTTGTTAACACACAGAAGTTAAATTGTTGTTGACATTTTTGATGCCTAGTTCCTGGAAAAGATCCCAAAACTCAACAGTCCTGTTTTCTTAATTTATCCATGGAGATATGAAGTTGTTCAAGGAAGGAAATGCCAAGAACTGGCAAAGGTTTGCATGCAATTTCTCAAGAGAGACATGTTGGCATTTCTACCATATTTGGAGGTTTAGCAATCTAAGGTCTGAATCTTATGTCCAGTCTATGCCTGAGTGTTCATGTCAGTAATAACCTTTGTCAGGTGTGATGACTTACACACTATAAAATTCCTGCTTGGGAGAAGGAGATGATGTGCAGTGCTTGACTGTTTATAAATCTAGAGGCTCGAACATTGCTCATCTTGTGGGTAATTCACATTAAACGGTCTCTAGACAAAATCTTGAATATAAGACCCCTTTTTTTCCCCTGCTATGTCTCCTGCACTACCTTTTCCATACTCTTTTTCTAGCAGCAGGAATTTTACATCCTTTGTGATACAATGAACCAGGTTGGACATAAAGGTTGTACACTGGCTCTAACCTCTGACCTGCCCGTTAGTAAACTCCCTGGCAAGGGAATTCCAAGACTTAAAATACTCATTGACTGAGATAGCAAGTGCACTATTTTCCAAATGAGTCAGTTTACTTCTGAGATAATTGAATGAGACAAAATGACAGCCTCTCTTTTTGTGCCCATTTAGAAGACAAAAGGCAATGAAAATAATCTCAGGGATTCAGGTAACATCTAGCTCTCAGTGGGACTTGTCTGTTTAAAGCTGCATACGTGCACCTCAGCCAGAGCTGTGGTGGGTTTCTGAGCACAGAGGATCTGCAGGTGCAGAAGGAATTACAGATTTATGAAGGCTGACACACTGGTTCACATCTCCTCTACAATTTCTTGTAGTTAGACCTGAAAATGTGTGAACACTACTTTCAACCAGCTAATGCTGGCTGTGTTGGAGAGCAAGACTTAATACAACAGTCTTTCATCACATTTTCTCAAGACTCGAATGACTAAATGAATGCTCAGAGCAACAAATTCTGTAGAGAAAACTCCAGTGTCCTGTACACAACTTTAACATAAGAGGGCCCCTAAGAGGTCTTGTTAATGAATAGTGAACAATTTGTGGTGCTTGAAAGAGAAGTAAGCAAGTCTGACTTGTGATTCTATCTGCTCACATGAGAGGAAAGAAACCAGAAATGTATGGCACATTTTATGATTACCTGATTGATTCACCCAACTTTAGTCATTTAAACTAGTAGTTTAATATAGGCCAATAAGGCAGAATTCAGACTCTGTCATAAATTGTTTTAAACCTTGTTTGTTTTTGTATCTGTTGTTGCTTTGTTAACCTGGCAACAATTAGGACAGTGCTACTGAATTCCTCTTTACATTTAGAGAATTTTTTTTGCAAGCTCAATAAATCTCATATGGTTTTCAAACAGAATTATTTTTTGTAATGTTGGCAAAATAAATCATATTAATTTTTTTTCAACAATAAGAGTGTTAGGATGATAAACTTAGGAGATGGATACAGGTTTTTTATTGAACTGTCTTCCAATCCTCCCTTTGATTGATAGTTTAAAAATCACTTGTCTCAACTTCCTTGCATTTGCAGATAACATACACCAAGAAGTCATACAGGAGGATTGTGACATACAGTGTTACCAACTCTTCTGACAGTAATTTATTGTCCCAACAGTTATGTGATTTGATTACTGGTTTACTGTGACTGTATCACTCAAGACACTTTAGCAATAAGGAGTCTACTGGAAGCAGTGTCTCTAAAGTACTATTAAACACTCAATTTCTTCCTCAGACTAAAAGGATAATTAAAGACTATACTGAAATCTATCATTCCTGACCACTTGAAGTAGATTTTGAATGTCCTGCAGTGAGCTGAGTGGAAAATATCTGTAGGTATGATCCAGCTTTTGGAAGCTGAGGAGTTGTTCCTTATTCCATCAGTTAATTAAAACAAGAATATGGCTGGACTACAGACTTTGACTTACAGATTTCAGAAACTGGAAAAATAAAATTTGCAATTCATGTCACCTGGTGAACAGGGAACCTGTGACTCCCTTTTTTTTCCACTTTCTTTTCTTTTTTTTCACTTTCTTTAAGGGTTTCAAGTAAAATATCCCATCTTGAGGTAATTTCAAACTTCTCTTCAAATTTTCCCCTCTTTTCTGTAGACGAGGCCCTAGTTTAGGTTCTTGTCTTGTCTTACACACAGAGAAAATTAACTTTTTAAAAAACCTTAATTTTTAAGCAAGTACCAATTACTTCTGCGTGATACTGTCTTTCCAAAACTATTTCAGTAAAAGCAGAGTTTATTTGACCAAATCTTTTCACTTAAATGATAGCTCTGTGTTAATTCTTGGGATCTTTTATTGGATGAAAAGTGCTCATGCACAAGAGTAATGAATATCAAGAAAATGATGTTTTAGTGTTAACTACAGGCTTGCAAAAGGTCTTATTGGTGACTCTGTACAAGGGGTTTCTTCCATAAGAATTATGAATCTGAATAAAGGCTGGTCTAACAGACCATGAAAGTTTAGGTTTTTCTAATGAGCTGGCCATGGCATTCACTTTTAAACAGGAAATTGATACTACTTGTCTATTTTAAATCTGTTATTTCATACACTGTCATTTCATCCTTAAATCCTTAGTAATGCTTTTATTTCAAAAGTATGTTCTGGGGATAGTATAAAAGGCTAAAACATAATAAAATGTTTGAAAGATTCTAATTTATCACTTTATAACTGATACTATATGGCATTTTTTCCAAAATTATGAAAATATCATTGTAAAACAGGATGATGACGATCCTAATACTGGTTTCAAGTAATGAATGATAAATAAATTTTACCTGAAAATCTTTTTACTTCTTCAGCTCTTTCAGATATATTGAATAATTGCATATGAAAAATAATTTAGATTTTGAGATCGCTTAAATGACTTTGCATGCATATTATTTCTTTACTTAATAGAAACAGATTTTTTCACACTTTCTTTATTGGCAAATCTGTGATAATAATAATATGAATTTAGTAAACTTAGCTGACTGGGCTGAAACTGAGGAAAAAAAAAACTGAATTGATTTAAACGAAACCTGCCATGAAAATATTTTATTTTGAAGCATTCTTCTTTCACATAGTAAACCAGAATTTTTGTATATGACATTTTTATAGCATGACAAAATAAGCTTTGATGAGCAAAGTGGTTGAATTGCTGAGAATGAGCTGACCCAGCCCTTGAAGATTTTAAATGCAGCAAATAATGTAACAATATATAAAGTAACATGATACACACAAACACACTCATATATGTAAATATTATTGACCCATATGAATAAGATGGTTTATAAGGCAGTGAGCTTGACAGGTCAGGCAGAGACATTACTCTCCAAAACACAGATTGGCTTGGGTAAAAAAATACATTGGAATTTTTTCGCATATGGATCACATATGATTTCTATTATATGCTTCTGCAGCTCCTAGGCTTATGACATGTCATTAGTGATAGCATTATTGATGACATTGTTTCTTTTTATGCAGGGGGTGTGTGATTATTACACTGACATTGTTATATTTTATATCAATTTTGCATGTGTTCTTGAAAATAGTTGCTCATGAAGTCAACACTGTGCAGCTTCAGAATTCATCATTGTAAATCCATTACACTTCCTTTTTTCCAGTCAGTTTGATCTCTCTGGGAAAGTATGTCATGCATCTTTATAAACAACCTGTTCTGCTCTGTGGAGATGTGTGCTAGCAAAAAAAAAATCAACAAAACAGAAACAAAAGAAAACAAAAATCCAACATGGGTTCCCCATGTAAAAATGTTTTCCCGTTGGTGAGCTTTCTCCATAGTTATGCAAATTAAATTTGGCAAGATTTTTGTGACAGCAACAATGCATGCTGACAGTCACGTCAAGACTAGAATTTGAGGTAATTATACTGTAGATTTTACTATATGGTGCCATGTCTTGATCTGAGACACAGTCACCTCACAGTGAAATCCACCTGCTTATAAATATTGATGTTCCCAATATGACTTGTCAGATTGGTGATGAGTACAAGCCCTTTCTTATAATCCAGCAAATTATTGAACAACATAAGTTCACTGTTGTTTATCTTGCCAGCTTTGTTGTGATCAATTGCTGCATACCAGATGTCAGCTGCCAAAGCAGCACATTGAAGTCATCTGTGATGAGCAGTTTGCCTGCCACAGGATCTATGCCAGTGTTGTAGGGAAGGATGTTGAACTTTTTATTTCCCTAACAGAATTTGGGGCTTTTTTGTTTCAATTTCCTGTGACGGCACTGTTGAACTTGCCACATAATGGTAGCAGCCCTGGTCTGAAATTCCTGCCTGGTTGTGTTTGATTTTGGTTCATTGTTATTTTTTTACTGGACTATGTAACTTTGTAACTGCAAATTGTGCAAGGTTTTTGGCATTGCCTGGGCATGGTCTCTGTGCCCGGGTTCCAGAGAGGATTAGTTCAGCTGTTCCTTCCTGGTTCCTCTCAGTACTGGAATGGCTCTACACTCTTCACAATACCCTTTGCTCCATCAAAAGGGGGTTTTTGTTTTATCCTTCACACATATTGTTATGGGAATATTAATATTGATCATTTGAGCTGTCACCAACTCGCTTCAGTTTTCAATAGGATCAGACACAGTTTTTGTATAACTTTCTCACACCTGGTTTTCTTTTGCTCACAAGGCAAACTGCTTGGTGCTTGATTCATGCCTTCTTTTAAAGCATACCTGAAAAGTTAGTAGTTTCTGAATTCAAATTTTTGTTAGTAAATATGGGGAGCAGTTTTGAAGATCCTAATTAAATCTTATCTATACTATCCAAAACTGAAGCTGTAACACTTTTGAAGGGCAAGTTATGTTGTTCAGGAACTGATACACTTAATGTGGTTGTAGACTTTAGGAATATATAAAGGTTAATAAAAGGTGGAGTAATACAATTGTAAGGAACTGGGGTTATTGAGTTGGACAGTGGATAGTGACATCTGTCTCAATAAAGGGTTGAGCAGCTTGTGGTGAGTACTCCTCCAGAGCTATTCTTTCAGCAAGCGCTATGATGAGCATTTTAGCTGTCTCCTAGGTCATATGAAATATTCCTCATTAGCAAACAAACTGTTGAGGAAAGCTTCTGAATGAATCACCTGAGATTTTCTGCTGCAGTTCTCCATTGTTTTACTTGTCTGTGTCACTGATGATTACTTGGGTAAGGAGTAAGAGGCTTCTTCCTCCTCCCTCAACTAGAAACAGAAGGAAAACACAGCAGTAACTGAGAGGTGCATATGACTTTGCTAAGCCCTACCAGCTTTTAGAGAGATGTTGTACAACCTATTTGAACATTCCCTTCTAAACCAGGTATTTTTTCTAAAATACTTGCTGATGACTCTCTGAGGAATAAAACATGACTACAGAAAACTTATAGCACTACTTTCCAAGTTTGGGCATCCAAGTGTCATAATTAGGCTGGTTTTTGGTTGTTTGTGTAAAGGGTTTTTTACAATAGTTATGTTTTCTTAGTGAGCATTGCATGTTAACCAAAATATATATGTATTTTCTGTGCATCTAGTTTTCATATTACAAGCAAGTTTGTCATTATATGAAACACTGTGGTAACCAGCTTCTTGTTTTAAAACTATGTATGATTTGAACAGTGTTAGAGGGAGAAGGAAGACTCACTGAATCTTGAACTAAGAGACCAGGGATTTCTGACAGGTCGTTTGGTAAGGCTCTCAAGTTTAATATTTCTATAGGACTTCTGAAACAGAGTACTTCTATTTAAAATTTATTGTGCTCTTGTTGCTATACCAAATTTTCTTATTTTTAAAGTACATTGAATTTATTAGCTTTAACAATTATGTGTTCATATGTTAAACATATATGTGTATACATATTTATAGATTAAATAGTTCAACTTCCACAACTAAAAGAAAATGACATTTTAATGCCATACAGCTGAACCAGTTTCTGTTTGGTGTGAAGGCATAATAACTGAACAGAATAAATGTGTCTGAAGTAAGACAAAAAAGGAATTATAATATGAAACATAATTTTGAACCTTCCTGACATCCTAAACTGCCAGGAGAAAATAAGATTCAATGTCACAAAACCTGTATCTGCTGGAAAAATTAAATATTTGATTAGAGTTAAAATCAATGGTGAAAATGTATATATACACTTGGAAGAGGATCCATGTCTGTTCCTGTATATTTCACATATGATACATGGAAACCCAGAGAGAAACTGTCTATTTAAACTGTCAGACTTGTATTATAGAGATAACATTTTCTGAAAGCAACATGAGAACTGGAAGAAATAATATAAAATCCCAATGAATCCTCTGTAGTCCACATTTGAGTCCTTCTACTCAAGCAAGAAGAAAGTCTTAATACCAGTGACAACTTCCTTCCAGAGAAATAATAGAAACAATTTTCCTTTTATTAAAAAAAAAAAAAAAAAAAAAAAAAAAAAAAAAAAACAGAAGAAAAAGAATAGTGCATTTCTTTTCCACGAATGACAAACTGAGACTGAGGAAGTGGTTTAAGGAATATAGTTGTAATTAAAAATGTTTCTGGGCTTTTTTTCTATTTTTTCCTATTTCTATATGAGCTGTTTTGTTTCTATACTAGAAGAGCTCATCCTTAAAATTGTACCCCAATAAGCTGAAATGACCCATGGTGGTAGTTATGGGGGGAAAAACTCCCAAAAAGTGGGAGGGACTTCCCAATTGCAGATTTCCAGGAGGCAGCTATTTGTCAAACTTATAGCCATGAGAGAACTGTTTCTTGTGGAGAAGTCTCCATGGCATGGCAAGAGTGACTCTTCGCCCAGAGAGAATTAAAGACTATTTTAGAGATGGTAAACTGACTGAAAGTCCCAGGTTTTGTCTCTTTATGTTGTCAGTGGAAAAGAAAAGAGAGTGGTGGGGGAGGAGAAGTGTTCTGAAGGTTTATTCTGATTTTTATTATTTTTCTTATAATTCTGTCAGTAATATTCTCTTTATACCCTTTAAAGTTTGAGCCCACTTTTTTGCTCTTCTCCTAATCCTTATCTCACAGCAGAAAATGAGTAAATAATTCTAGTGGGTGCACTGGAGATTTGGCCAACATTAGACCTACTACACACATATATAGTATAAACACATGATCTGAAACCTGTGAACCAGAAACAGTAGTGAGTTTGAATGTGTTGCAGAAATACTTTGTGGTCTTGAGCCACTTGGTGCCATAATTTATTAAAATGTAAATTTAAGCAGAGTTGCAGTAGTAGCTCAGGTGCTCTGATCTGGATTTATGAATGTGTTAGGCAAATGGCTGCATTATTTTGTACCTGATAGATTGCATAAACAGTGGAATTTGCATCTCCACGATCAGCTCATTTCCACTACTTTCCCTGACACTTTTGGGTAATGTGAATCTTTCCATTTACTGAAGCAGATTCAATACGAAAAAGTGCCTTAATCTTTCTTATTGATTTATTTAATGAAATTTCAAATTAAAATTTCCATTCAAGTATTTAGAGTTGAACTTGAACCTCAGTTGAAATTCTCTTCAATTGCAGCAACCAAATGCACAATACACATACTCTGACAAGACTATTTAGTGATAAATAAAGAACAGATTCATAACCTCCATTTGCCAGATATTTGGCTGTCTTATATTTCTCACTAGTGGCTCCAGAATATTAGGAATATTTGCCTCAGCAATAGAGGTATAACTTGCTAAAATACCACAAATTATAGTACCTTTTCTGGTCCCATAGGCAAATTATGAGTAATAATAAAAATCTGTGAGGTAACATTTCCCGGTCTATGGAGTCAAAGTTTGTACAAAATTTCTCTCTCAATATTTTTTCAGTAAAGTTTCTTAATAGTAGCAATTCATTTTAATTTTCAGAATTTTAATTCCCAACCACAGCATTCTGAACATATGCATTTAAGAATTACTGAGTGAATATCCTGAAACTAATTCTGAATAAGCCCTGATAGCACTTAATTCAATGGAAGGTAGAATCACCTTAAAAATCCAGGTGCAATTAATCACTGCTCTGATAGAGCAGTCAATGCTTTATGATCTTTAGATGTTTTACAGTAAGGTAAAATCATCTCTACATTTTATGGAGATATATCATCCTCATTTACAAAAAATATAATGCAGTACTTTTTCACCTTATTCAACTAAACCAGCTGAATGATCTTGAAATTTAAGTTAATTGATTTATAAATGATCTTATTCTGACAAATGCTTTCTGTGGAACTGGGAGACTTGGTATAGTGTCAGCATATTTTTGTGAACAAAAGTGCTTTCTCTAAATGAAGACAAACTAGTCTTTGCACATATTACAACCACAGGGTTTGTGGTTTTATTTTGGTTTCCTTTCTATTTGAAGCTATGTGAAGCTTTTTTACTTATCTTATAAGTAAATTTAAAAGATCGATAGTAGTCTTTTGTAAAAAGCCATCACAATAGGAAAGAACAGAGAGATTATTAACCAGATTGCCTTGTTGCTACAGAGATGTGTAGGACTATTCTCTTCACCTATAATATCAGTTGGTACTGAAAAATACTTGTCTAAATTTCAAATGGTTATGACATTTCATATTTCCTGTAATCCTTCATTTTGTTTAGAAATCTACTTTTTTTCAAGGAAAAAATGTGACCAAACTCACTTGTTAATCAAAAGATCATAAAGAATTTTCTACTTTAGGGTGCTAATATGAGGACATGCCTATGCATGTGTATAACTTTATGTACAAGTAATAGAAATTATTTGCTACAAGGGACTATAATTTATTTAAGACAATTTTCCAGTCTGCTCTGAAACAGAATGTACTTTTTGGTATATCTGCAGAATTCCATGCTCATGGAATTTTCTTGGTTCCAAACAATTAAATCACCTTGGAGATACAAAGGTGTTGAGTTTATTTTTACATTTATGAATATGTTCTTCCAGAATCCTTCTGCTGTCTACTCTTTGTTCAAATCCTAGCTGACATTTAAAGCAACCAACCACTACCTCCCGTGCAAAAGGAAATCATAATATCATTACACTGGAATAACATCCAGTAGAAGGATAAATATCCTACTTTTGCAAGATAAACTGGATGTTCTTGCTGTCCTCAGGAGTGCTTCCAAACGTGTCTGTAGGAAGAATACAATAATATATTGTGGCTTAGTTTCTCACAGAGGCCACCCTTGCATCACCCCTGCTACAAACACCTTGCCACCTACAAACTGTGCTAACATCTTAAAAAATTCCTAGATAGAATGTATACCTACATACAATATCTTCCAAATCTCTTCCCTAAGGCTGTAGAATAATCTGGATAAGTTTCTCCAGCTTTCCAGATGAGTACTAAAACTATTAGCATGAGGAGAAATGAATATTCCGCTTTTAGAAATACTTTTAAAGTGCTGCACTTCCAACATGGAATTATTCTTTCAAAGCCTATTTTAGTAGAGGGCTCATTGCCATGAATACTGAATTCAAGATGGCATCAAAGTGCCTAGTTTTGGCTAGAATTTAAGACAAATTCCTCTCAATGGTGCTTCCTCCAGACACAAATAGCTCTCCAGATTGCAGTTGGTTCCTGGATTGCTCTGGCCATCAAGAAACTTGGGTGGTATAGAAAATCAGACTGAGACTGTGTCTTCCCATTTATTGTTTGGTCTGGAGCTCATTGAAGGAAATCTAAAATTTTTTCATTAATTCAGTGACATTGCTACAACTTGCACAAAATGTTTTGATTTCTGGTCTATTTCTTGGTCTCTTCTATGGCCAAAAAATATAATATTCTGAAAGGGCTAAGCCATTTATTTTAAGAAACTGTACTAGAAACAGAAAAGTGCTGATAATTATTTTTTGTTGTTGTTCAACATGGGCATAATGAGAATGCCCCACTTAGGCAGACCACTCATCCATCTAGCACAGTATTCTGTGTCCAGAAGGAATGCCAGGATTCTTTTGCCCTATGCTCCGTCAGCGTTGACAACTGCTGTGTTAGGGAGATTTGAGGGACTGTCACACTAATCCTTTTTGTATGTCTGTTGTCCATTAATTTAATTCATATGTTAACCTGCTGTGTGTGTGTGTCTTTGTTTCTACAAATTCTACCACCTGCTCTGGTGAAGAAATATTTTCTTTTATCTCAGTTTAGCTGATCTCCTGCTACTTCTAGCAAGGACATACTTGATCTTGTACGCAAGCACCAGCTGTGCATAAAATGTCTCTTTTCATCTTGATTTTACAAATATTGGTCAACATTTCCCTTTCAAACAAAGGACCAACAACCATATTAGTCTTGTACAGCAGCTGCCCCGTGCCTTTGATCTCCTTCTCTAATGCCAGGAGACTCTTCCAGAAATGGAACACCAGAGCCACACACAGTGTTCATATGTGGGTTTGGTCTTTTTATGTGGCAAGAGAATGAAAAATGTTGTGTTTTTCTCAGTATCTACCATGTTGATGTACAACATGTCACTGGCTGCTTTGCCAAATGCTGAACATTCAGCTGATGAATTCCAAGGACTCTAAAAAGTGATAAATAAAATCTCTCCTGAAATGTAACAGCTAGTCCAGTTTTTTTGAATTTATTTTTCTTACATAATATCTCATTTAATTTTTCTCATAAACAAAAAATTGGCAATTTGGGGCCCCTGGTAAAAAGAGTTATGGAAAAATATTTCAGTTGGGGTTCTTTCTTTATTCATTTTAAAATAACCATAAGACAAAATGGTGATAGAGTTATAGTGCTGGTGCTACTTGGAGTCATAGTTTGGATACTTTCCTGTGAATTAATTTGCACAAGTAGAAGATAATGCAACAGAAATTGTGCCTTGCAGAACTACATTTTTTTGTTTATCTGTGAAAAATAAATGAGGACTGGTCAAACATTCCAATAAGCTGAAAAGAAAAATTGACTGGAAATGGTAAAAGAGAGACAGATTGCATTCTGAATGAAATAAAAGATTGTATCACCAGGGAATTTTGTTTACCTTGCAAAGTAGGAAGCAAAAAAATGGAAATAAGGGGATGAAAATTAGCATATTGAAAACTACCTTCCAAGCGGAAAAAAGAATAGAAAGGGTGACTGTTGCACTCTGCTCCTTTTGAGGTCCTGTTTTGATTCTCAGGTGATCTCTTGGGGCTGATGTTTGAGTTCCTCCTGCAGAAGGTGCTATGGATCAAGCCTTCCCTTGTGTTAGGATTCAGCATTAAAATCCTCTGCCCAAATTAAGGTGCAAACAAGAGCAAATACCAGTTCAACCATAGTGACTTTATTTTATACCACGAAGTGCGCACAGAAAGGAGAGGGTGGGAAGCACAGAGAAAAGGAGGGAGGTACTGTGAGCAGGAGATAAATCCAGTAGTGTCCAATTGGTTTTCAGTGCTCTGGGCTTCTCTGGGAGGGCAGACAGTCTAACCATATTTGCTTAAGAGCTACTCAGAGGCCTGAGAAGACATAGAACTTGTTTAATTTCAAGGAAGGAAAAGGCGTGATTCTTCACACAACAGAATGTGTTCTCCCTTTTTTTCTTTGCCATAATGGAAAATATGTAAAAAAATATATCTGTTTCCAGAAAGAACTTTTTATTCAGTTTCTTAAAACTGAATACGATGTTTCACTGAGTGTCAAAAGTGTCAGTGCCCTCTGCAATGAAATTCAGAACAGCAGATGTCATCTAACACTAAGGCACTGTGATGTTATAAGTGGTAGATCTTTGTGCTTAATACAATATTGATTCTATTAAAATTGATAGTGTGGAGCCTTTAAAAAATTTTATAGATATTTCTGTAATATTTTGACTGTACTGACATAGTTTGCACTGTTTATTCCATGTTTTTTATATTTTTCATTTATGAATAAAATATGTAGAAGGCTGTTAAACCACATAGACTGTTTAGCAGAATTAAAATCGGGTTACTCAAGTTCAGGTTCTCTACAGATTGATTCAGCTTCTTTGATGTACCAGGCGTAGTGCCAACTTCTGCAGCAGAGAATTTTCTCTGTATTTAAGGTTCTATCAGCTTGTTGTGTTGTGCTCTTTTCCATGTGCCTCTTCTAAATGCTCTTTCATTATGTGATCATGGAACATTATGTTACCTAGCATACATTGATACATTAATATCAAGGAATCATCCTCTTCTTTGACTGCAAATGTCTACAGATATGGTTTGTTTCTTGTGTGCACATAGTCCTTTGAATGATAAAATAACCCTCGAGTGAACACACATATTTCAGATAGCAATACAGTTCATATTTTCTTGCCTGAATCATCTTCAATAATGCACTACTATTGTGCCAGTTTCTAAATATGCTTGGCTTTATCTCTGTTTCTCATGTCTACTATGCTCATCTTTTGATTTTTGACTTGATGGGGTTTTGAAACCTGTTATTAACCTTTCCTCATCGGTTATTTATTGTGTTCCTTCCAGATCATCTAGCGTGTGAGGAGCAGAGAGAGTCAGAGGCTTGAATTCTTGCAAAGATTCTTGCTCTTTGCATTAGAGTCAGTACAGGGCTGCTCTCTCTGTGACCTTTCTTCCTTTATTACAGTCTGTTCTGCTTCTCAGCAAGGTAGGAAGATGCTGTTGCAATGAGACATTAAATTTGCTCTGCTTTTGTAGCCTGTCATCCATATATGCGAAGCTCTGTGAACTTCAATTTCCAAATTTTCTTGTCTCTAACAATCTGCTTTGCTGCATCTGTGCTTACTCAATACTTATGAATTAAGGCATGCTGCCCTAAGGGGATTTGGTCAAAGTTATGATGTTGCTTTATTATTCCCCCTGCATACAATTCTTTCTCAGTCTTAGCATTACTTCATTGTAATACACCCCAAGGCCACTTTGGGTTGCTTTGAAGAGCCTTGAAAGACAACAGTATAAACATTAGCAATTCATGTGAACAAAACATTCTAATAGCTGTGCTGGAAATCTTGAAATTTTACTGGAAAACAGTGAAGATTAAACATATCCTTACAGATTCAGCACCAAAGAAAAATCAGTAGGCTGGTAAAATTTTTGTTGCTTCAGATCCTCTAAAAGAACCTAAAACATATTGTTTCTTCTCTGTGCTGGTGATACTATAGCAGCAATTAAAGAACAGTGAAAAGAAAGCAAGCCTGAAATGAAATCCTTCAAACACTTTATTCCAAATGAGTAAAAATTAAGAAGACAAAAAGAATCATATAAGCAAGAAGGCACAAAAGTAAAAAAATATATATTCATTTAACTGTCCTTATACAAACACATCATAATTCAAAATAATAGTAACTGGGGAAATATCAAGGCTTTACTTTCTTTTTATGTGAGAGTTTCTTACAATTGCAAGTAATTTTACTTGCAGACCGATATTCTCCATATTTTTAAGTAATTGCTGACTGTCCTGTACAAAGTCTGCATCTTTCTTTACCCCCAGCTTCCCTACAGAAGCAGAATATGGAAAGACTTATGCTTTGCATACCAAATCTTTTCTGCAGCACATACTGCAGGGCTGAAAAAAAGACACACACACAAACAGGACCCAAAACCAAACCATCTTTGATAGGACTTGCAGTGTCAAGATTAGTTATCATGCTGTTAAGTGAATAAGTAGTATATCATCATGAATCAATGCCTTATCAGAGCTATCCAAAACCCCTAGGATCAAATAGCATACACAGATGGCAGAGTATAAATCAGGTTACTGGAATTCCAAGGGACTGTTTTGCAGTGCATTCATTTCCATTGGAGATGCAAATGCATTCTTACTGTCTTATACAGGGTTTTTTACAAAGGTAACCAAGCAAAATAAAGATCTATCAAGTTAAGTGATGTGTGAATCAGTACAACAGGCAGAGCTTTTTGACATTCTCCCTGCAGTACATCAGCACTTTACTGAAATAATGACTGGGCCATTACTAATTATCTCTGAGAGGTTTTACAGGACAAAAGGTGGGTCCCAGAAAAGTGAAGATGGGAAAAGATAAATTAGTACCTTATAAAGGAAGTGAGGCCACAGGGAGTTACCGGCCTAACAAGAAAAGTTCCAAACCAATCTGAGAAACATTCAGTTTGTAAACACCTGGAGGGGAATAAATTAAAGTTGATAAGAAACAGCCATATCTGTTAGTCATGATAGGACTTGCTCAGTGAATGGCAAAAGCAGAAGACCCAATATTTCAAAATTAATAAGTACTGCTGAATTCTTCAAATGTTGAGAAAGTTGCTATAATCTCAGTGGTCAATTGACCCTAAAGGTAGGAAAAGAAGAATGATCAAGCTAATTTGATCATCACTTATCTGTGTTTAGGTAGATGGTAGGGTAGTTGTTTCCACATGCAAAAATGGATTTTTCATTTGATTAGAAATTTTAAAGCACTGATATACTGAAATATTTCAGAAATAATAGCAGTAGTCAGTCCTGCAATATAATTTGGAAGTAGATTATATGATTCATGCTTTCATGCCCTTGTATCTCTGCTTTGAAAGGAAATCTATTTTGCATCGTCAGGCCTCACAAATTTGCAATGAAGTCAAGAAGCTCTACTTCCCACCTCAGTTTTTGAAGTGGTGGATCAGAAAAAAAAATTGTTTCGTTGCTAAGTACAAGTTATAGCAAATACTTTTGAGAATAATGAAAGAAAACCCCTTTCACATGCACTGTGTTTATATTCCAACGTAACGTTTTTTAAGGGTAATTAATTTGTTCTGGAATTCCAACAACAGTAAACAGAATCCTGTTATTTTGATGAAAAAAATCAAAAAAGCTGAGGGAGCTGGGAGTTGAATACCTGAAGCTCATAGTCCTGCATACTGGAGCTTCACTTTGGAGAACACTTGCAACACTGATATCAGCTGTTGTGTTGCTCCTGTAACATTTTTGCCTGTCTCACCAAATATTTAATGTATGGAATGACCCATTTCTCAGGGAGTCATAATGGGACAACCTAGAATGGGAAGAAAAATCATTTGCAGAACTCCCTGCCAATGAAGAGAGCAGCAGAGGTTAACTCATCATTCATCTGCTTTGCCTCAGCTGAAAGAGAGTACCACAAGGTAGCTGGATTCAATGATCTTATAGGTCTTCTACAACCTGATTTATTCTATTGATTTGTTCTGTTTTACAACCTGATTTATTTTTTCCACCTTTAATTCATGATAAAGGAGGATAATGTAAAGGCACACAGAATACAGGGTAATTGAAGAAAGAAAGCAAAGTGACAGGGGGATATAAAAAGTTCCTAAAAGAGAGGTGAATGCAACACAATAAATAATAGAGTTGCAGTTATTACAAAATTGTTGTGGGTCTCAAATGAGCAAAGAGCATGTTATATTTTGGGGATCAGTCTTTGCAGCCTTTTGTAGACTTGCTGTTCGCACATCACAAGAGCAGCATTAAGCATTGTATCAGCAGCATTAACATCATTGTGCCCACGTGCAGTTTGGCCTAAAGCATTTGGTAGGGTTTTCTAGTCACGAAACATATCCCTCAGAGCAACACATTTCAATTTCTTGAAATTTCTCTCTTTATGGAAAGCTAAGGTGTCCATACTGCCGATCTCATCTGTTTGCAAAATACACAGTTTATATAAAAGGAGAAGCTTGTACGGCAGGGTTTAAAATCAATAACCAAGTTACATAATGGAAAACAAAAGGTTACAAGTAAAACCAATAGCACTAACATCTTGTCTGTTAGTTATATAACTGGACTTTGCTCACTTAATCTGCTTTCCACATCCAAAAAAGAAAAAAATCTAGTATATTTGGGCTGGTGCCCTCAGAAATGCTGAAGAAATGTGTTCTTCATGGCAATGTTCACAACCTAAAGAAAACCTGGAAGGCCTGTCTGCCTAGATATGAATAGCCTGTAATGGTCTTGGCTTCCTATAGGTCTAAAGAAGCTACTTGAGTCTCTTCTTTCTTCCTTTTCTTTTTTTCTTTTTGTTCTTCAATTTCATCTTAAGCTTTCAGGATCTACAACTTCATTTTCATATATAGAAACTCTGCTACAGTTTCCTCAGTTCTAGATACCTTTTTTAACCCCTTTTTTTTGCCTTTTGAAACATCTGATTTAGTCTTAATTGCTATGACTTCTATCATCCTTGGTTTTAAAAGTTGTGGCTGTAAAAATAACATCCTTGTTCTGGAAGGGACTGCTCTGGTGTTATTATTCCTCTCCCACCCATACAAGTGCTCATGTATGAGACACACCTTTTGCAAGACCCCTGATGGTTGCTGTTCTGCCACTCTCCCTGGAATATCCATTTCACACTCCACAGGCTAAAATGTCAGCTGCTATTTTATTCATCATGCATTAGGCACATTTATTCCACTACTTCCAAAACTGTGGTGAGTTACCAGGTGTCAGTGGAGAGTGGCAGTGATGTGTCTATCAGCACAATGTCTTGCTTGGACCTGGCTGTGGGAGAAACTCATTTCTTATAGCCACCATGTGTTCATCCCCAAGCTCTTGAATTGTGTTTGCTATGATTGAATTTTTATTAAGTAGACATCATTACAATTAAAATAACTATTCAAGTCATTCTTCAGCAAAACTGTTAGCATAATCAACCTCATACCTAATTGGCCACTGGAGATCATTAGTGTTGTCTGAAGTTGTTGTCTGAAAATTAATACTTTCTTTGTATATTGAAAAGTAGACACAGCAGATTTAGGTAAGTGCAAATTTTGCCTAGTCTATGATAATACTATAAACAAATGAAAAGAAAAAGTCCTTAAATTGTAAGATAGAACATTATAAATTCATAAAAAGGGAAAATACCAAAGCATAAAGGAAAGATGCAGAAAGAAGAATTGAAAATCAAATTGTATTGGTTCCAGCTGGCTGCTATAATATCTGTTAGTAAGTGTGAAAAAGTTTCTTATTATAAATACATTTTTAAATAAATAGAAAAAAAAGAATATTATGTAAAAAATCATCTAAATGTACACCATTAAGATGAATAAACACAGTTCTAATGTTTCAAATGGATTTTATAATCTATTTCTGATTGAACTTACAAATCTGATTTTAAATTTTTGTGAGCATTTTTGTTATTCAGTCTATCATGCCACTATTATTTATACTGGATTTTGTTTATTTCTTTAATAAAAGTCAAATTCCAAGGAAGTATTTCAATTAAAAATGTACCAGCAGTAGAATCTATGATAGAAATTATTGATTTGCCACAACTTTTGGAAATTTCTGCTTTCTTGGTATTACAGTGAAGAATGTATTATTTTTGTAGGCATTTCCTACTCATGTACCTTAGTCATGGCTTGACTTCTTTATAAAGTAGCTATTCTAAAGTATATATGGCATTGTCTGAGAGAAAACTAACATAATTTAATAATTATATAGTTTTTAATTTTAAAACTTGTGGTTTAGGAAACCTCTCTAAACTGTTCAAGATACCAAAGAAAATCATGACAATCTCATGGTTTTTAAAGTGTTCCTTAAGTTGTAAATGGTCATAAAACCCTGAGAATGGGAAATGTCCAAAAGAAGTAGGTATGGTGCTGTTCCTCAGTATTTCACAGCATTTTGTTCTCTGACATTTTCTTGTGTGTTAACCAAGCTGCAGCAGGGAGATAATGAGCACATGCATGTGGTCCTAGAAAGAATCTGAAAAGCAGCTGCTGAGCATCTACTGGCCTGTCCTTGCACCAAGGGCTTAGCAGAGGAGATGAGGACTGCACAGGTGATGCCTGTATTTAAAGAACTTCTATGACCTAAAAGCCAAAACTGAGCTCTTGAAAACCTCCACCTGCTTCAATGAACTTTTCTTAGGCAGCATCTGACTAACTTGAAAACTCATTGTCCTTTTTTCTTTGCTTTTTATCTTATTGTGTCTAGTTTAGACTCCTTAGCCCACAGGTCAGTCCTGAGCCCAGCAAGGAGGTTTCTCTTGCCCCCAAAAACCTGGAGGCATGCTCAGATCACTGCCAGTGTTTAGATGCAATATCACTCTTTGGAAAAGGGCTAGGAGTGTTGTGATGCTTTCTTTTATGCAGCAGCATGTGACTAAAGCCCTGTAATTCAGACTAGAAGACTTTCCTTGTGAAGAAATTGCTCTGCTCTAGGAAGTTGCAAAACTTGTGTCAGTTTCTTGCTCATTTAGCAGCCATCTGCCAACCCACTGCATTCAAAAGCTGGAAGTTGTCCTCAGTTACAAGAAATGGTTGGGAGGGTTCTTCTCTTTCATAAAAAGCTTAACTTTTCTTTTTACCAATTACTTTTCAGCATAATGACAATAAGATTTTTTTCTGCTCTTGATAAATGAACAAGAAAATGGAGGAGGATTTTTCTAAATGTCTGCATAAAGTAGTTATAAAATTTAAAGGTACTTTGATATTTTTGTCCGTTTGTTGATTTTGAAAGAATAGCAGTTTAAATAGTTTTATGTCTAAGGATGTATTAACTAATATAAATATACAACATGTTTATACAAAAAATAAAAGAATATAATT
Source organism: Leucosticte australis (assembly GCA_025504685.1). NCBI lineage: Eukaryota > Metazoa > Chordata > Aves > Passeriformes > Fringillidae > Leucosticte > Leucosticte australis. Next base: position 62,771,732 of record JANIJU010003062.1, read on the forward strand.
TTTTTTTATGTTGGTTGACAATTATTATAAAGTTGGAAAAGGCTAAAATATCCTAAGCTGTGGTATCTTGGTGAGACAGCAGAACTGTCACTCCTTAATCAGTAAGACTGTAGTGTTTTGTACCTTCTTGCCAGCAGCATTTCATAAATTTTGATGAACATGTTTTCATCATCTCTGGCTGGTGATGGCTTCTGTCTTTTTCTATATGATAGGAACAGAAATAGAGTTTGACTACAGCAAAGATAGGACCAGAATTTCTTGGTTTCCAAAATAAGTTTTCATTCCCATCAGAAGCAGTGAATGACAAAAGAATACAGAAGTAAAAATATGCTTCTCCCATGTGTCTTTAGGCTCTTAAATCTCTTTAGCATGTTTTATACAGCAAAAATTATTCCCATCTGCAGTTGGTTTTCTTTCCCATGCCTATTTTTAACATAGTAATACTTTTGAAACCTATTTTTGCTGTACTTCAAAGAAGGCATCAACATTATCTAGAAGAAAGTAAAGAAATCTGAGAACTGAGAAAGTGAAGAAATCTGAGAATCTTCAGAACTTTTGCACGTATTCCTGTCTCTACCAGTGACTCAATGGGTAGTTGAGTGAACAACTGACTTCTTTACATGTCAAATCAAGAATTTAATGAGTTTATAAGAATAGACCAATCCTCCAGACTCAGTTAATCTTGGGGTCTATTTGTTTTTGTTGGGTTATTTTTAATTTTTTTCCAAAATTTGTGGGAAAAAAAATTCTTTAGTGTCGATAGAAATAATCAAGAGTCTATATTTTGTCAAGGACAGTAGGTTTCTAGCTGCAAGAAAGGTGATTCTCCAAGCTTCTGCCTTCACCTGAATAAAACTTTGATGAGAAATCCAGTCTCCCACTGGCTTTTAATCCTGTTATAGACTTGCCATTACTTCTGAGACCAGCTGGTTCCACTGTATTGTAACTGCATTGCTGAAACATCTTTAGAAAAACTGTAAAATTAAGAAAGACTCACAGAAGTACGGTGTTAAATGTTGCAAAAGATAATACATTTAATTTAAAGTCCAAAGACAGAAACCCATGCAAAATATAAGAGCTAAAATGTACTGAGGAGAATGGCACATTTTTAGATCTTATGAAGCAATATATGAAGTGGTTTTAAACATATTTAGATAATGTGATAAAATGTGGGAAACAAAATTATTTCATTTTTTTGTTATTTAAATATGATATTGAAACAACGAGAGTATATGAAATTAAGAAGGCATATATTTATAACCATTGATTAGTCAAAGCCCAACATTTACCAAAAGAATAAACAGATTTTGTATTTTGGGTATCCAGTAAAAATACTTTAAAAGTCTGATTTCTTTCTTTATTGAAGAGTTCATTATTAGGAAATCTCTCTTTGAAAGATTGAAATATTCAGGTTTGAAGGAAAAAAAAAAATAGAATCTGAGAATTTCAGCTGAGTATTCCTAGGAAGCTGCCTATTACCAGGAAGAGAATAATTAATGATTCAGTCAAGAGTGACAAAACTAGCATTGACAGACTCCACTGTATCATTCACAAATTGTCAAAAATTTATGCCAACCTGTTTTTCTTCTTAGTGGTACAAAATATTTTAGATCAGTTTGTGTGTTTCATTTAATTGCACTAGAAGTGCCATTCAGTTTTGTGGGCTGTCTAAGATACAAAAATTTACTAGTGCATCCAGAAAGGTTTTCCAGTGAAAGTTTTGTTGCACCTTGTTACATTTCATGGTTGTTTTTATGTTACTGTGCCTGAACAAATGAGAGTTTTTAAGTGTCAAGCCAGTTTAGGTGAAAGTCAGATGACCAAGCAACAAGTTTGAGATTGGTATTCATGGCACTGTGGTGACATCCCAAAAAAATTTCTCTTTATGAAGTCAGAAAATTAAATTTTCTCTGAGGGGTCCCAGTGTGACTGGCCAATCACAGATGAAGGCATGCCTTGTGTTTTGTTCTCTCATCATAATCATCCACTTGTGAATTCCTGGTTCTCTTCTTGCTGGTAATAGACAAAGCTATGCTGAAGGTCAACAGGCAGTGACGAGAAAACTTTTGAATTGATTTTGGTAAATGTTACTGTTGCGAGATATGCCTTATATTCCTCTCAAAAACTGATGTGGGACCAGTTACAGTGATAAAAATCTGTCTCAAGTATATTGGATGATTATCTTGCATTCTCTATAGACTTTGCTAAGAAGAGCTTATTCTTTGCCCTTGCTTCAAATTGCAGTTCTCAGTCAAGCAGAGATTTCTTTGTTGAATATTGTTCATGTGATGCTTCTCATACTGTGTGTTTACTTTTTTTTTAGTGTCAGAATTCTGATTCTCTTTGAGCTTCTGCTTTACAATTTTCATATGACCTTCAAAGAGGACACAGAGCTGAGGCAGCATATGCAGCAATGTTGTTAAAAGCCTGCTGAATAAAGACTGTTGTCAAACAACTTTTCTTTGCAAAATCTGATAATAAAACTTAGACTTACAGTACATTAATCACCAGAAACATTTATATTCAGTGTGCCTTCTGTGTGTATATTGTTATAAATATGTTAAAATACAGCTGAAGGCTAAAAATGCTGAAAGTATATTTTTTTCTCCCAAATAGAGTAACTTAGATTTATAAAGTCTTATGAAAAGTAAAGGGGGTTTTGGATATTAGAGAAAAAAGACATCCTTTACAGTATATTTTATCTTATCACAGATCATAGAAAACATAGATAGTTCCCAATTCAAGATAACTTGAGTCCCATATGTATTACTAGAACTTTTGAAAAGTTATTTGTGATAAGGCATTGGATTCTTAATCTTAAAGAAATAGGGGTTTGTGGCAAGATAGTAAAATGTGATATCAATTTATAGTTTTTTTATATGCTGCAGGTTTTTTCTTTAAAGTAGAAATGCTTAGAAAAGATAATGCCTGTTGTCTTCTTTATATACTGCAGACACAGAATATTTGGATTACTTAGATATAAGTAATAGATAAGTAATAAGATACTTCAGTAGGTATAAGTAAGTAATAAGATCCTTTGGATACTTAGATATAAGTATCTAATGTGAATTTGGCATTATAGTTGCACATCAGTCATAACAACATCTTTCCTTTTATGGTACAAATGTATAAAGATCAATTCTTAAAAATGAAAACTCATTTTATTTTCCACATATGCTGTTGTTATCTATTAGTTGCTGTTAAAAAAAGGTTTGCAGTTGAATTATTTCTTTTCTGTGTGTAATGCAAGAATTTCAATAGTGGGCAGTTGAAGTAGAAAAAAAGAATAACCAAATTTTTTCAGCTCGTGTAATGTCAGGATTTTAGGCTGATAGAAGAAAAAGTGACACCTGTTGAGACACTCATTATAGATTTTGAATGTATTATGAATGTATTCTACATCTCTGGTTTTTTATTGGTTTAATTGTAAAGAAATTCTTATCTCCTTTGAATAAAGTCTTCAAAGATATTGTTATTGGCATGGAAAAATGACCTTTTGTTTAAAAATGGATGTAGTATATTCTAAATTAAACTTTCTTCCAAAGCAAATAGATTTACTGAGACAATATACAAGAAGTCATGAACACAGATGTTTGTGTATAGTCCTTCATGACCAGATAACTGGTAATGAAGAATTTGAAATAGAGAAAGCATGAATCACAATTTTGGAATTACTTGAAGTGGACTGAAATACCCGTCAGCAAGGATAGCTAGCTCATTTAAAATTAAAAAACATTGAATGACTGTAATTGGCTCTATAGAGTCCAAATCAGTTTGCTCCCATTTGGACTTCATTGAATATTGTTGAAGAAATGATTGGTTTCCCTATCAAACAAACCAAAAGTTTGTCAGTGATTTAGATGGGTGTTGGATTGTGTTGGGATTTTGTGTTTGTATTTCCATGTCTTTCAGAAGACAGATAAAGAGCCCCAGTCTGTCCTCAGCCTTTTCAATTCTGGATTTTAGATTGTGGTTCAGAAGTATTTCTGTTCAACTCAGTAGCCACTAGATCCTGTGTCTGCTGTTATTACCTATTTGACAATTTTTGTTTGTTTGTTTTGCAGCTGAGACAAAACAGAATTTTAAAAGAAAAAGATGTTTCAGACAATCTATTTTTTTCCAGTCAGCTTCATTGAATAATCTTTCTTTCTGCTCTTTTCTTTTGATTATCTTTAATCAAAAAGTATCAAAATGTTGATTAATCATTCATTAAGTTACATCAGTCTTAGAAATATTTATCAAACCATGCAAGCCATAAGAGTCTAAATATTTTCAATGCCCATTGGCAGTTATGGTAAACATTTGCATATTAGAGAAAAAAGCTATTATGGTCTCTTTTTCTTTATACTGACTACATAAGCTTCCAGTTTGTGAAACAAAAGGTATATATCAAATTTTCACTGTTTATTAAATTATTCTATGGATGATTTGTATAGCACTGAACACAACTTTTTATGGTCCAAACTAATATAAACATATCTTGAAGCAAAGAGTATTTTCATAGCACATTACATAATAGACTAGGTGTGAAATTAGTTTTCTGGTGAATGGAGACCCTGAAGGTTGTTAGCCTTTTATTATGTACAGCTTCTTTTCTATAGCTACATTAATTTTTTTCATAGAAAATAAAGTATGCTTCAATGAATTAATTAATCTTACAGTATATAAACAGATTCCCAAACATCTCCTCAGCTATTTTCACACTCTTCTGTTAATAACCAGATATAAATTTGCATCAACTACCTTGTTAAAAATATTAATTTTTCAAGAAAAACATGAAAATATGTTTTTGGTGAAGTTTGACATTTGTGTCAGTTCCACATTTAGAGTTTCTCGATATCTCTCTGGTACATCATTTTGGTTATACTGAAAATAATAAGGATCAGGAAGAATTTTTAAGTCTTGTTCTTGTTTTTCTGATGCTCTTATGGGACCTCACCAGTGCAATTGCAAAGATTTTGAATGTATGTCCCCAAGATTCTCAAACCCAAGAGAAATGCTTTTACTGTCTATGTTGTTCTGTAAACCTGAATTTCAGTTGTGGACACACATGAGAAGCTTCCTGTGAACAGTTTTAAGTGTTTAATCTGGGTGTTCTTGAATAAAGTAGTTTCAGAGAAGATGATTTAATCTGAATATTCTGATTACATTACATAAAACCTTGGAAAACTCAAAGCAAGCAGAACATTCCTCTCACAGAATGAACCTGCTAATCAATGACATTTCTTGTCTTTCTGGAAAGTGTCAGGACAGACACTTTCCTGGGACAGAACAATTTTCTCTAAGTGCACTAATTACGATCTGAGTTTTTTAGCTGTAGCAGTACAGGCCTGTAACAAATCTATTAGTTCAGTAATTAGAAATTATCAGTTGTGTAGGACACAAAAGTGTTGTTTTTTCTTTTCTCCCTGATTCACATCCTGGTATTAAACCATGGCTTATCCTGACATCTGTCACTTTGTGCCCAGTTCTGATGTTACTCCAGAAGACTTGCTGCCTGGCCACAAGTTAAACCCTGTAAAGGAATGGATTCAGGTGTGTGTGTCTGTCTGTCTGTGTGTGTGTGTGTGTGTGTGTGTGCTGTGCAACCACAGCACCAGCTGTGCTGAGAGCAGGACAGCCAGAGTGAGGTGGGCTGGCAGGGTGGTGATGCTGCAGTTGGCTCGGGAGCTGAAATCCAGGGTTGCCAAGCTCGTCCTTTCAGTCTCACTAGTTCCAAGCATCTCACTGCTCTGTGATTGCACTTGAAGTGGTTTGATACTGTTGTAATGGGCACACTTAAAACCTCAAATTCAACAGCAGATGATGATTTCTCATTGATTTCTGGTACGTGTTTTAGCTCCTTGACCTAAATTTGTATCAAATTTCCAAGAGATGTCGATGCAATTTGCTTCTGAAGAGTATGCAGAGAGTATGCACTCAGCATTTTAGAATGTTTCTGTCTGGATTGGTAGATAAGCAATGACTTTTCCTTAGCAGTTGCAAAATAGGTCACAGATAATAACTATAAACCATCACCATTTCGATTTAGGCCATGTACTTTCCTATTAAGGTGCTGGCTGAGTGGTTTCATGACATGTCTAATCTTTAATTGAAATATTTATTGTTAATCTGGGAGCATCACTTGCTATAAATTGTTTCATATTTCACAATCTTTCTGTAATTTCCCTATACTGACATAAATCTGATTACAAGAAGGTCCTGCAGAAAGTCCTTTGGGTAAGACTGAAACAGTCAAAAAAAACCACTTCTCTACCTAGAGAAAAATTGGAAAAGGCAGGGCTGTCCAGAAAGCAAGAGCAGTTTAAACCTGTATTCAGTCAGTGCATGCCTTTTGACAGTCTTTGCCTCAAGGGCTACTGTTGAGGCTCCACTGAAAATTAAATCTGACCCTGACCAGTGGAACTCCTAAGAAAGAAGAGACAGATTTGACTTTTCTGTCTTGAAAGTGATTTGGAGTTGAGTTGCATTTGCACTTCTCTGTACAAATTACATGAAATGGGCCCCACAGTTGTAAACGTCTGTTGGAGACCGAATGCTATCATTTATGGCTTATACATGGTCCTTCATGATGGACCTTTGCCTATTATAGCAAAAACTGTACAAAAGATGCAGTGAAAACCCCTAAAACCCTGAATGAGGACTATTTGTTGATGAAGATAAGAATACACTCACACAGGGATCAAGCTTAGCACCTTTGGGGTGGACACCACAGCCCCGGGGCTATCAGCTGCCAGGCTGGCACAGACCCTCCCAGCAAAGAAGGGGAAGGAGGAATGGTTTTGGCTGTGTAGTGAAAGAACCTCTGTGTGGATGTGACAGCCTGGTCAGAGAGCGAGAAAACTTGATAAGTTTTCCCAGAATCAGCTTGAGAGACTTTAGGGAGTTAAACAATGAAAGATTATTATTATAAATAATCTGCAGGTGGTGTTTTCCTACTCTCTGTTTTCTTTTCCTTCTCAAAAATTGTTTATAAGAAAGGCATCTTGTTAATTAGCCCACCAGGTGAAATGCATTGATTAATTGACCAATCAGGTCTATCTGTATTGGAACAGTGTATAAAAAGGGGATCCAAAGCAAAGACGTGTGCTCTATGCCAACCAACCTTCTGGTGGGTCTGTGCCATTTCTTACTCAACAGCAACAGCTCTGGTCAGTGAACACCCATCCTCTGCTGTGCAGACCAGCTCAACTCAGGGCCTCTTCACCCCAGGGAAAGCTGCATCCTTGTGAAGGACAGCAGAGGGGATGTCATGGCCCACCAAAGGTGACCCCAAAAGGGGTCCCCAGACCCTGCAGCAGAGCACTGCAGCATGATGCAAGAGATCCACAGTGCTGCAAGGCACAGTGTCAAATTTGCCCTCTAGGGGAGGCACATGGGCATTCCCACCTGCCCCAAAAATATATTAACTCACTGGACTCTATACTCTTCTGCATGACAGAACGTGGCATTGTGATGGGGGACACTCAGGACCAAGACAGCCACATGGTGGGGAGCAAAGATGGTGTTGGGACCCTCAGATGGGTGATATGGTTCCACCCAGTTTGCTTTTAATCATGTTATTTGGGTATATTTTGAATCTTTCTGGGTTGATCTGTTTTATTCACACAGAATAAAACAGATCAGCTTCCTTTGTTCTTCTGTGTTTAAACCAGTTTGCCACAACATCTCAATTCAAGTATTGCCTAAATCTAAGTATTATCTGAATTAGCTTTTCCTATTATAAAGGGACTTTCATGATGACTAAGGCAGTCTGGTAAACTCTAAGGGGCATATAAGAGGGTGATATTCCATATTAGCCTTTCACATGTTTTTTACAAGAGATGTTTTACTACTCTTCAGGAGGTGGGGTCTAGGAGTGGAACAAAACAAAACAAAAGAAAAACCTAATTTTTTTTAAAGTTTATTTAAGAAAATTTTTATTACTTTTTTCTCTGTAGGAGTGTGTGTAAACTGCATAGGCATTAAAAAAAAAAAAAAAAGCAAAACCAAAATACCCCAACAATATTTCCAGGACTATGTCCCTACTTCTAAAATAAGTAAATAGAAAAAAAAATCTGTTTTGACTAGTGCACTTGGAGTAACCATTGAATATACTATATAAAGAATGTTCACATTGTTAAAAAGGTCTGATTACATGGGGAGAAGATGTAGGGGGAGTTTTTTCATCCACACTATAAGTGTAAGAACTGAAGTTGCCTTTTGCAGGCTTAAAATCTCTAGTCAAAAACTTAAAAGGAAAAAAGATAAAATAAACATTGCATTACAAGCTTTAATCAGAGAAGATATAAAACAAAAGGTCTGCAGGGACATGAAAGGTATTTATGAAATATGTTTCAGGAGAAAAATTGTTTATACAGATAAGAGTAATTAATTTACTAAGTAGCCCAGGAGATTTGGTAAGCGCATAACAAAGCATCTTGTCACATTGATCCCTCTGAGCAACCGCACAACTGCGGTGGAGTTTGCAGGTTGTGTTCCAAAGGTGGTGCAGGCTGGGGAGAAAAATCAATGTGGTCATTTTGAAGGCAGTGCAGAACTCTTCTGTGTTCGCTGATGGTTCAGAATGGTGCTGCCAGTGGTCCAGTCCAGCCTAAATAATCAGCACTGCTTGCATGGAAGAGAAGAAGTCTGCAGGGAACGTGCAAGCTTTTCTAACCATAATTCTGAAGACAAGGACACGCCATGATTTCTCTGGTGCAGGTTTCTATTAACACCTGTTTTCTGAAGTTTTGTTTTTTCAGGACATAACATTTTAATAATAATAATAATCCTGTTTCCACCTCCACAAGTGGAGTGTTTGGAGACTCATGCAGTGTGGTGTCTTTTGGCAGCTGACAAAGATAACTGCTAATAAGGAAACCTCACTAAGAAGCTGCTTCTAATAAGAAAATCTGATTCTCTGGTTTTATATTACAATGTTGCTACATAAACATTTTAATGGTAAGACTGATGTCTTTGTTGCTTGAAAAGAGGAGTGATTGAAAAGAAAGACCTATGAACAATAAAGACTTAATGAGTTCACTTAAAGGAAGGGATAATAAATCTTATTTTAAATAACAGGAAGGGATAATAAATTTTATTTTAAATAACGGGAAGGCAGCTAAACCAAACAAGCGATTACAGAATTTAAAGTGCTGTAGCACAAAACCAAAGAAGTAAAAATCAGGGAAAAGAACATTCATAATTATCAGGGGAAAATTAAACTAGAAATATTTATACATAATACAATTTTCTAAAAAAACCCCAGTAGAAATGTATCTTCTTAGATACTTTATAATTTCTGATTTTAAAATTCTTGTATGCTTAGTAAAGATAGAAGAAAGAATTAATTCTTTTCTGTGGCAGTGTTGGAGTTTCCTCTGCATAGATGTCCTTCTCCATATAGATGTGACCATGTAATGCAACAATTTCTTGATTCATACAATTTCATGCAGAGGTTTGAAATCCTGTATTTTGTTATTTTGGTAGAAACTTTGCAGGTACAAAAAGATGTTTTTTACAAAAATATGCAGCTTCCACTACCACTAACTTCACCCCAAGTAAGTCTCAACGTTCTCTTACCGTTAGTATATTTCAAGAGCAGTACTCCAGACCCAGCTAGACTAAGTGCTTAAATAGTATAAATTGTGGTGCATCAATATAAAATAAATGATGGCTATTATGGGTTGATAAAACTGAAGGAAATTATACTTCTACAAAGTTACTACAAAGTTCTTTACCCTCTGCTTATTTTTAAACTTTTTTTTCTCAAACTGATCTCCCAAATCATTCATGTGTGTGGTGATCATATCTTTATGATCAGTGGCACATTTCCACTTTGCTGTAAGCTCTATCAGCCTGTCAGAAGGAGGATTTCCCCTCTCTCCATGCAAAGATAAAGTAACTATGCACCAGTTAACACCTTTCCTGAGAAAGACTGGAACCACAAAAAATAGCAATAGTCCATGCAGAGAGCAGCAATAATAAAAAGGGTAATGAGTGTATTCATAATTAATTCTATTTAGTAATTTGTGGTATGAATATTACATATATTGGATTATATAAAATAGTCTTTGATTTTAGATAGAAACTTCCTAAAACAGCCACAGGAGGCATTTGATGAGATTCTGTTTCTGTTCCTGAGTTTGCCACTGGCTACTGCATGATTTTAAAATGTAAGATGTGGATTTATGAACTTCAACTATAAAGAAAAAACCCATATTTTATACATTTTCAGAAAAATACATTATTATTTGAAATACTTTTTGATTTAGATACCCACATACTGTGTTTATTTCTTTGAACTCAGCCATTGCAATGAGTTTAAAACTAGATTATAAATCATTAGCTTTCACATCAAGCAGCTGATGCTTAGGATTTCTGAGCATTGCAAAGATTCTTACTTCCCTAAGGATGTCATCATTTAAGACAACTCTTAGAAGGCAGAGAGCCATACCATGGGGAAGAGATTCATAAAAACTTAACTCACAATTCCAGGCATCACTGCAGAATTCAGCTCTTCACCATTTACTGAAAAAGTTATAGATATTTCCAGCTGTTGACCTGTGTGATAGAAATTTTCAGTGCATTTAGCTTACCTTTTATATTGTCCTTTTTACAGCATATAAGATTCTTTGGCCTGAAAAAGGCCAGGGATAGGGGAGAGAAAAGAGCACTAGAACTTCTAATTATCCTTTTGATAATTAGGCTGATGACTTAATTTTCCCTAGGAGAACATTCATTGCATTTAAGTGTGCATATGTGTTATTCAATTAAAATGTAATGCACTGTGTAAGGGAAGAACATTTAATATTTGTGTTTCTGTGTGTTACAAATCAGCAAGTCCTCAGGAAGAAGGCTATCTCTAAGAGAACTGGAGAAGCTAATGAGAAATGAAATAGCCGTAATTATTGCATTGTAATTAATTCTGTCCAACTCTTCATACTGAGATTACAAATTTGAGTTAAAACTTTGGACACTGTTTTTGTTTGCATAGTAAATAGAAAAACACATTTTACAAAGGAATTTGTAGGACTCCCTGAAAATCAGCCCAAAAGAACGTGAAGCTGATAGAAAACCCTGGCAATTGACTGCAAACTGTAGGCTCTGTGTACTGAGCTGTGGAGTTCTACAGCTCAGCCTTTTCAGATGTTCACTGTGATCATCCCATAAATTAAGGTTTGATTGATCTGAACAATCTGGGGCTACGTAACCTACTAGTAAGTAATATTATGATTGTGCCCTCTCTATTTGATCAACTAGGAAGCCTAGTTCAGTAATTTAAGCAAAGTATCACTCTCAGCATTGCTGTTGCTGGTTTAACCAAGCAGTTACCTATCACTTTTGTTAGGCTCTGTACATGCTGCTGTTGTGAAGAAACAGAGGTTTGCTTTCTGGGCTTTTTCCTTTCTTTGGTGTCATTTGGGTGCAAAAAGGTTATTCAGATCAAAACTCTGTTTGTTCTTTGTGCATAAAGCTCTTGGAATCTAAACTAGTAACTTCTAATAATGTCTAAGAACACATACTGGGAGGTAGTTGAAGCCAGTCATGGGAGACTAAAGTTTTCAATAAAAATGCAGCACAGAATCCTCAATAGCACATCAGGAATAAGGGATAGCAGAGAGAACTACATTCTACAGTAGAGGAAATAATAATGATTAAGGTGACTGTTCTGCTAATAAATAATAAATCAACAAGAGAGTTCACTGATAATAATACTATTAAGGAGCAGAAAAGAGACTCTTTCTGTTAAGTAAGGATTTTACGCAACGTGAACAATTTAGCACAGCTCTGAAGATTTTGCTCTAGTTGATCAAAGAGAATTTAATGATCAAAGGTGCTTTTTAGAGAGGTGAAGGAAGAGTGAGAAAATAACCTTTATTGAGTGAGCATAAACTCAATATGTAATTCATGACCTCTAACAGCATAAAATCCTATATCACAGACAAAAAAATATCAGCCTGTATCTACCTCAGCACATACTAATGGGGAAAAAAGCTCTTTTTTCTTTTCTCAGAAGAAAAGGAATGGGACAACCTTGGGAGGAATGTATAAGAAATTATCATTAAAGTGACTAACAGAATGTGCAGGTGAGAAGGAAAGAGAAGGTTTGAGCTTTGTTTTGTTTTGTTTTCATCTTCCACATTTGAGGATCCTTCACAGCTGGAAGGAGGAAGAGTCTGTATAAGATGATCTCAGGTAGGAACTCAGCTTTCCCTTATCATGTGTTAATAAGAACAAACAGTGCTGTTAGAATTGTAGAGAAATCACCAAATAAATAAGAATTGCCTGGCTTCTCGCTCATGAAGGTTCAAAGCTTGGCTGAGGATTCTTGGTGCAGCACTCTGTAGGGAAGTGCCCTCTTCAACACCTGTGATCCAAGAAAGTTCAAAATGACTGAAATAATCTCAAACAGTATATTTTAGGATTTCATTTGCACTTATTCTAAAAGTAATCACTCTTGAACGAGTTAAATAAATTTCAGGTACTCTATTGGGAAAATGCACCTACGAAGAAGTCATGGACCAGCAAGGGTTTCTTTTGAAAGAAATGAGAATGTGTCCATTGTGGTTGCATAAGGTAGTGCTGATAGCCAGGTGCAGGTTACATTTATTTGTGTCACCCAAATATAATTCTGAACACACAAGACCAGCTTTAAACCTGCTGTACATATTAAAAGCAGCTGTGTTTGCCCATAAATTGGTGCTCCTAATATGAATTCCCCAGTTCCTGTCTGGCCTTTGTACCTTTTACTGTAGGGTTATTCACACCCTGCTACTGTCAGAGGGGTCCAACCCTGCTGCTTCCTGCTCCTGTACACCCTCTGCTTCTGGAAGGAACTCCTCACACCCCGAGCTCTTGGCAGGTGTTTGACAGAGAGACGCACTTACTCCTCCTGCAGGCCTTCTTCTGCTCCAACAATAGAACTAAACAAAAAAACCAAACAGAAGATTATCCCCCTCCTCCTGTAGAAGCCAGTTATTTAACATTCATCACATGGACAACGCTATTCTGTCATTGTTTCCTCAGATCTTTATAATTTATTTTTTATTGATGAGGTTTTAATGCCATAGCTCCAAGTTGGAGCTAGTATGAATAGGAAATATTATTTTCTCAGCATACATACAGGAAGAACTTCTAGCTGCTCACATCCTTGTATAGATTTAACTAACTTACCCTTCCAGACCTAGTCTGTGGAACACCATCTTAGTGTGAGAAATGGTTCTTCATTAATTTTCCACAGATAAGTTTTGAGGAGTGTTGATCTTATTAAAAAGAGAAATTAAAGTAAGAAATTAGGAATTTTGAGTGGCTCCTGCCAAAAATGTGTATAAAATAGAATATTTTATTTTCAAGGATATTGTAATAATTAGTTGAATATAATGTTTAAGATCATAGGCTGTGTCAAGGATAGGATTTTAGGGATTTCAGTGTTTGAATGATTTAATATCTTACCAGATAAAAGGTCAACAACACAAACGATCTAACAAAGAAACAATGTACATTCTGATCTGTGGAAGGTCATTAGGTATCAAAAACCTAATTGCAAAAGGTGTTTTAGCTCATGGAAAGAAAAGCATTCTTATGGTTACTAGCAGTTTGTGGAAGCACATAGCACCCATCTTCTGGACAAGTGATCTGAGGGAAGAGAACAGGTGAAAGACTTGAGTCATGAGCAATGCCTGGCTGAGAAGTCCAACACCTCAGATCTCACCTGCTTTCATGTAGATGAAAAGTGTATGTATTAAAAAACTGAAATGAGAATTCAATATTTTTCTTTTTGAAAAGGGGTTCTCTGTCTTTTGTGGTATAAAAACCTTTAATAGTCCATAAAAAAAGCAATAATTTGCTAATGAATAGACAGCAGTTATTCTATGTTAAAATAATGTTACTGCAAAGTAGTGATTCTGAAATATCTTATAATCATCTCTATATAATAAAAGAATGGGAAAATAAAAATGAAGTACAATAACTTGCAGTTTGCCTGATGAAATAAACAGAGTCAATTTCCATGTTTGCTCCTCAGTCTATTTTCTCTTTTCATATGCTGGATAAAAAAAGTGAATAAATAACCCTGGGAGAAGGAAGCATAAGTCAGAGCTCTCTGGATCCATGTTAGGGCTCTAATCACCCTCCTAGAGAGTTATGCCCATTGTTCTTCTCCCTCTCTTTCCAGCCCAATCGTTTTCTCATTCTTTGTTCCATTTTTGCACAACTTCAGTAAGAAGGCGAAGAATGCTTCTATACTTCTGTGGAGACCTTCTTTCCTTCTCTGGGAAATGCCATGAGCCTGGTAAGTAGAGCTCATGGCTCAAAGCTGAGAGGAAAGACTGGGAGAGTCATTAGAAATTCCTGGACTTTTAAACATTGAAATATACTGTGGCCTAACCATTAAGATTCAGTACAAATCCCCTTGCACTGTGGGATTCATTGCAAAACAAAGCAGCTGCAGTTCCATTTTGTGAGGAAACTATTCCAGTTTGTGTGTCCAGAGTGTTCTGGATGTAGCCTACTGTACCAGGAAAGAATCTCTTTTCCAGATCTCAGTCTGGAGAACCTAGGCCTTTTATGTGCTCTTCAGGCCATTTTAGTTCAACTGTGAGATTTTAGAACATTGAATAGCTGGTAACTAGGGGTCATTCAGGTTACCTGGCTAGCTTCTCTAAGCTTTGAGTCCTTCTGTGTCCATCTAGGCCTGGGTTATCCTAATCAGAAACAGTCTACAACTTGTATGTGATGCTGAATGCAAGTCCAGCTCTGGGTCCTAGTTGTATCTTTTTTTTTTTTTTTTTTTTTTTTGCTTAAAGCAAAGGCAGGAAACAGGCTCAGTAGCAAGTCATCAATTCACTTTCAAGAGAGGTTGTTATATTTTAATGAAGAGCAAAGAGAAACTCTTTTCACTGCCAGTCAAGGTCTCACCTTAGAGCACCTGGTCCCAGACAAATCTGGCACCTGCCCGTGGGGAAAGTTTTTCCCTGTTTCACTCTTTGACTCTCAGTGGGGTAGTACTGAAGAGTGTTCAAACAGGTCCTGGGTGAGAGGAGACAAATGTTAGATTCTGCTTGGAGGCATTGCTCTTGTCACTTCTCAGCCCAGGCCAATACTTCATTATATAAATATCTCCCATTTGTTCAAATTCCAAGTGAAATAGGTTAGCTTAAGCTCAGGCTCCAAAACAAGGAACAAAGACACTTGACAGCTGACATGGATCACAGTGATGGTGAAGCAGCTTAGAGATTTGTTTCCTGCAAACTTTGTCACAGACCTTAAAGACCTGAACTATAATCTGCTGGACTCCACTAAGTGAATGTCTAATCCCTGGCAACATTACTGAGAAAGAAAAATGTGAGCAGTTGGAAGACTGACCTGGAACAACCACGCACATCAGGAATGTGCACTAAGGATCCCCATCACCAAATGCATTTGTTCAACGTCCTTCTGTCCTACACATTAACAGGATGTCAATCCAAGATCTCTGTTGTCAACTTTTGTTTAATATTTTGTTTTCTGTAATCTCCAGAATATTGTGTGTCATTTCCTGGTTTTCGTCACGTGCTGGAATAAGTTTGCAAGGCTTACCAAGGAACCCTGTGGAGCAAGATTTTTATTCCAGTTTTGCTGTTTACATTGCAGTTTTTAGAGGACCTAAAAGATCTGACTTCACTACTGGCATAGCTCTAGCCAGGACAGGGTTAATTCTCCTGCCCATCTCACCACAGCGGGGGTGAGGGGGAAGTGGGCTGAGCAAGGAGAACACAGTCTGGAGTGTTTCAGTGGGAACATTAAACTGGGGAATACCATTCCTGAACTGCAACCACTACTGATTTTGAATCTACTGAAAAAATGAAGTGGAATGCTCTTGAAGAAACGTGGTAAGTGCACATGAAAATCCAGTAGTTTGAAGACTGAAGGGAAAAAATTGCCTGCAAATTGTTCAGTCATAAGGATCTCTAACGGAAGCTGAGAGAGAAAAGGTCGACTAAGAAATTTAATAAAAAAAAATTGTGGATTTTTTTTGTGTAAAAAAACCTTTTGTGCTCTCTCCTATTTCCTTGGTTTTTGTTCTTTCCATTCAGTTTCATCTTAAATGTAAATGAGGTAAGTTTGTAGCAGATCTGAGCTTGCTTATATTTATATTGAAATTTATCTCATTGTATCAACTCCTTGCATTCTCAATGTAAATGTGTTTACAAAACCACCTATCAAGCTGAATATTTACATATCTAAATATATATATATATATCCAAGACCTCTGAAGATTTACAGTCTGAGATTTATTATCTTTGTTCCAGAGGAATAAAATATGAAGAATTTACAAAAATATGATTGTAAATGGAAAGTGATGGCTTTAATTAAACTTAAGGATGAGGAAGAAGGCTGAAGGTATTAAACAAATTTGAATGTATTACTGAAATGCCTACTTGAATATATTACTGAAATGTCTATTCAAATCATCAATTTGCACTCAGAGATATTTTCATACTATACTTGGGAATAAAACACTTGGAATAGCAACAGTAATATAGAAGCTGTACAGGAAAAAACAATACAAAAGGAACCAAAAGCCATTGGCCAATATGGTAGCTCAGAAGAGAAAGCCTGCCTGCTTAAAATTAAAGATATACAACTTTGACAGTGTTGGGAAGAGCACATTCCCATTCAGCTCAAAGATCAATATTAACATGCAAAGAAATTGAGGGTGCCTTTTCAAAGCATGAGGATTTATGAAGTAGAGGAAATGACCTCAGATCAGTTGGTTGGAGCAGGGTGTTCATAATGCCAAGGACACAGGTTCTGTGGCCATTCATTGAAAGGCTGGACTTGTTGATCCTTGTGGGTCCCTTCCCACTCAGAATAGTCTGTGATTCTGTGACTCACAAAGGGACAAATCCTGCAAATGCTTCAGCTCTGTACAATTACAGGGCAAGTGAAATTACTCAAGGAAGTATTAGAGGAGTGAGCCTACAAAGTGTGTAGGCAAAGGACAGATGGGAATCCAGGGACTGTGGAAGTTTACCTCCCCTGTGGCCCAAAATGACTATAATTTTCTTTTAATTTTGAGAAAGGAAGACAGAAATTGACCATTGGGTTAAGCATAAGCAGAGGATGGTTATTGACCAGTTAATTAATCTATAGTTCTGAGCTGAGCATCAATTCTGGGTTGATACTACAATTATAAAATTGTGATTTTTCACTCCTAGGTGAGTGATTTCACATGAGATAAAAACTGTTATTTTGGTCAGACATAAGTGTTCTTACTGGTGTGTGTTTCCTCCTATTTTTCTTCCTTTAAGGAAGAGTAAGATTTTAAGTAATTAATTGGAAATTAGGCAGTGATTTTCAAAAATGTAGATGCCTAAAGTATTTACTTTTTATCTGAAGATGTTGGTTCACTTGCCTCTGAAAACCCTTTCTATAAGAGCCTGAATCATAGTCATAGGAGGAATTTCTCAGGTTATCACAAATTTGTAACTTAGCCTTTGCAGATTCACACCATCAATCAATAACGTTTAATTCTAATTCCCATAATGTCCTAAAATCTTATTGTGTATGGATACTTTGTGGATAAAAGGGGGTACAAGTACTCAAAATATCATGTTTTTCTGACCTCAAAGCATTTAACTGAGATTATCCCTATATAATGTAGGTGGAAAACACCTGAGTCAGACACGTGCTAGCTCTGGCATAATGCTTTTTGGCACACCTTCCCAGAGATTGAGACTTAATTCCTGCTGGCATGCTCTGCTGTCTCCATGTGCATATGCTGTATGTCTAATGTGCTGATGCTATAGATTGAGGCAGAAAAGACAACATCTCTGTGCCAGCCTCATTGTTCAATCTAGCAAAACCCTTTCTGTAGTGTTACCAGATTATGAGTGACCTTCCAAAACTTTCTCAGCTGAGGGAAATGCAATTTTTGTAAATAATAAAATAAACTCAAACTTTATGGAAAAAAAAAAAAACATGGAAGTGACCTTTAAATGTTCTAAACACCAGTAGTTCTATGGCATTACAATTTATTTAACCTTTGAGAGTGTGTTCATTTAAGTCACTCCAGCTTTATTGCTTTTTAACTGTAAGAAAATGAATTATGTCACAAAAGCTGCTTTTGTTCTTATTGGATAACAAATTTCTCTGCATTTTATATTTTCATTCATTCATTTCCAGGACAAGTAATTTGATATGCATGTCTCAAATTTTCTTTGATTTTTATTTAAAATATTATTTTCAAAACTACATTAACAATATTTGCTGTGTGTTTTTCCTCCTTCATAGCATTGCCCTCTCAGATTTGCAATCTAATGATGCAGTGCTTAATGAGACCAAGTGACTCTGCTATTAGTTTAGGGCTTATTTTATCTCTTTAATTTAAGATTAACCATAAATTTCAATTGTAACAGTGTTGCATATCAGAATATTAAAGTAATAAATACTAATATTCATTAGAATAGAGGACCTTTGAGTCAATCTGCTGCATCCTTTTTCTTTTTGAAAATGGTCTGCCTAATCTCCATTTCAAATGCCTTATTGCATGGACAGAATTTAACTATTCTTTTGTTGTGCCTGAGACAGGTTCTTCTTGAAAAGCCAAATTATGTTTATTTGCTAGAAAGCTTTTGGCCTGAAAAAAAATTTGGGAAAGAGGGGACAGTGGTGCTCTTTTGCTTTGAATATATCATCCTTTTCTTCTGAACAGAAACAACAACTGGACTTTGGTTTTGAGCATATCTGGATATTTAGAAAAAATACACTGCTATTCCACTTAACAATAAGATAGAGGGAAAAAAAAAGTGGCTCTTTTCATGAATGCAAGAACCAATTCAGGATGCCATTACAGGTGTTGTGTCTGCACAAGAGTCCTCCATCGGCTTGGGAGTCCTCCACAAGAGCGATTTAAAGCATTGTTGGGAGCACCTACCTGTAGTTCTACATCTTCAGCAAGATTTTAAAACTGAGACATACAATCACCTTTCATAGTAAAGGTCATTGAGAGCCACATAAATTTGGGTCAGAAGCATTTAATAGTAAAAGTTAAATCTCTTATTAAAGATGAGAAATCTCAAGGTAAATACTGAAGTGCTCTTCTGTCATTCACCTGAGTGGTTGGCTCTGAGAGCCATGACATGCAGAGCTACTTGACTGAATGGACTATTGTTTGACAAGATCCATTGAAATTACCAGAGACTTTGAAGCCACTCAGGTCAACTTCAGCATTTCTGTAAATCCATCTTTTCATGAGCAGAAAAATGTATGCTTCCAAAACTATCTTTGTCTTTTTTGTGTAGCCAGACAGCCACATAATTTCTTTTCAAATATAGATGTCTCTATGAACACCTTGTCACTTTAACTTCTGTCAAATAATACACTTTGCATAAATTGAGTGCTTTTAATGAAAATATGAATGCATATTTAATGAACAGGGTTGCACTTTTAGATTTTGGCGGATACTGGCTTCATCCAATATATCTGAAATTACTCTGAAAATTTTGACTTTTAGCAACATTACACATTCCAACCATCAGTTATGCACTGTAATCACCAGAATATATTGCTCACCAGACAGAATTATATTAGATGAGAAGCATAATACAACTTTAAATGGTTAATAATATGCCTGCATGATTAACTTCTGAGTATATGTAAGCCATATTTCTGACAAAAGAGTATGTTCTACTAGGTACTTTCACTCTATCAACTATATGATATTTTAAATTATTTTTTTTATTTTGGTTTTATCATTAAACCAAAATAAAAAAATATTCTCAGTTTCACTACCTACTTGCCTGATATGGCAAGTGAATTTAAAATTACAAAACAGTTCAAAATATGTTTTTTCCTTTAGAATTTATGATAATGTGATAACAAATATTACCTCATTGCTATTCCTTTCATCTAAGTTTCTCATAAAATCCAAGCATAAATTTTGTATCTTGGATGGATGCTTACATCTGTTTCACAACATGATACAGCACTGTTTTATGTTCTGTATTTTATATAAAGAACATGGATGAAGATAAGGTAGAAGTCTGTCTGTCTATACCATGAGGTCTGGCTGTACACCATGAAATATGAAAGCCTGTGAAGGGAGGAGGATACTGCTCTTTCCCTGGAAAAAGCAACCACAAAAAATGCTTAACAAACTTCTACTTGCACCAGCTGAAAGATGGTGAATGACACAGAAGCCTCTCTAAGTGTGGATTGTAGTATTCCTGAGAGAAGCAAGAACAGAGAGATCTGATAGCTTTGCTTCAGCTGTGACATGAAAAGGGCTCAAAGATAACTCTGTGGAATTGGTTTGAAAGTGCCTCCTGCCCTATCCAAATTCAATCAGGTAGGCTATTTTGGGCATCAGGATTAGATAAACAGATTGCTGCAGTGCTTCTGCTGTGCTTGTCCTCTGAGCATCTCCTCAGTGTGGATACCCAGGCACAGCTAAATTTCATTGTATGCATTGCTGCTTTCTCCTGTATGTTTTCCACTTTTAGGCTGGAGGGTATTTCCTCTTTCACACAACTAATCTATTCTAATCTCAATGGGACACTTTTACAAAGAGATATTTTGTTATTTCTTCATAGGTTTCCTAATATCTACAAGCAAAGGTTAATTCTCCCCAGTGTCAGGCTGTATCTGTCCCTGTAAGGCCAATGCTTTGTTTAGGAAATGCACCTTTTGTAGGCTTCTCAGTCTTTTCATTGCCTTTTTTAACACATGGAGTCATGGAGCACCCTAAAATTGTCCATGGCATCCTTTGTTCCAATACATTGATAGAATATCTTTCATTGTAAATTATGCCTTCAAGGGCTAGGTAATATAAAGCATCCGAGATGTTTGCTCTAATGCAGCAGTATGACTAAGGAAAAAAAGCTTCAAAGAGACTTTTTAATGTTTTAGAATTTCCAAGCTAAGAAGAAGCTGTTAAATATTTGGGGAA
The DNA here is from genome assembly GCA_025504685.1 of Leucosticte australis. Lineage (NCBI taxonomy): Eukaryota > Metazoa > Chordata > Aves > Passeriformes > Fringillidae > Leucosticte > Leucosticte australis. Next base: position 62,792,646 of record JANIJU010003062.1, read on the forward strand.
GAGAATAACTTATTTTCTGCAAATGAGTCCATCAGTTAAAAGAAGAAATGTAATGCAATTAAAATTAGGTGGCTAATATAGACAGAGGTTTCCATCTGGCATCGTATTATTAGAAGAAAAACAAGAACAATAAACAATTTCACTAGACTGATGGTTTCTTCCCTTCATTGAATCTCAATACTAAATGTAATTAGGATCTCTGGGCCCCAATGACTAATATAAATTTCTCTCCTCAGCTTTCCTTTGTGCAAGCTAATGAAGTAAGTAAAATATCTTTTTTGTCTACTGGAGGAGTATTCTAGACTTTAGCTTCATGTCAGGCATAAATCAAGTCTCACAGCACTTTATATCCTCAGAAAATCCTAAGGAAAGAGAAATTCATCAAGAATAACACCATTAGTGAATGCCTGCAGGGCAGCCATCTTACCCTCTTAAACCAATGAATAAACTGCTAGTAAACAATCAGAGTTTAATTGATTAATATTTGCACAGAAAAGGATAACAAAAATACTGTCATTATGTTCTTTTTAACAAATGAGAAATATTCTGAATCCAAGCTTTTATTGCTGAGATCTATCACATTTTTTATCCTGCTGTTTCTGACAAATATTTTGTTCCTAATTTCATGTGTTTACTAATATACTCATGATATACTTTATAAAAATTAATTTAAAATAAAAAGAGAAGTCCTTTTGCCAAAGAAATTTTAAAATCTTTCAGGATTTAAAAATACATTGTAGGATTTATGCTTGGGTATTTTGTTTTGTCTTTTTATTTTTTTGTCATATTGCACTAGAAATATTTTCCATCATTTGTAACTAAAATCAGTCTAAGAAACTGATGAACAAGTTATGATGATTCATGTACTGGCACTTGGTTGTACTTTCTGTTTCAGTATCAAGACTGTTGGATGCCAAGTTCTGATTTGGGGATACTTTGGACCACAAATCTTTCCTAAGATTCTGACTTCCATCAGCCTGGATGTATATTTCTGCTCAGATACATCTCTGGTTTTGGCAGCTTTTCCTCACTCCATTATAAAAAAACAGAGTACATAATACTATAACATGAAAAGCTGCAACAATTTTGTGTTCAAGTTGGCATTGAAAAGTTTTCTCATCCAATAATATCTCTTTTAATTAATTAATTTAAGCATCCAAAAATAGTAATAAATTACCTCATGTCAAGACTCATTTTTTCCTGTAACATTTTTTGAAATAAATGTAAGATTACAATCAAATTAAATTCTTGCAGTATACTTTCCTTATTACAAGATACTTCTCTATTATTTGATCCACGTTACTTAAGGCATGTTATAATTTACTTTTCCAAGAGAACTCAGCTGTATTAATAATTCAGACTTATGAAACACTGAGAAAAACCCTGAGCTTTTCTCCTCTTTGATGAGTAAATCACATCATCTTAGGGGGGTTATTTTCAAGCATTCTTTTGTATGAATTGCTATAACAATGTGATCTAAGAGGATGAGAAATTCCATGTTGCAAGACTCAGATCTGGTCCTAACTAATTTTAAATCAACATACCTGGTCAAAATTGAAACCATTTATCAGGAAAGCTCTGAAAACAAAAAAGCACATATAAAATGAATGGGGAAAGACAAATAAAATTATCTATCAGCTAACAAAATTGTTACTGTACGTTAAATTTTGTGGTTTTAAATTCACATGGCTTCTCAGTTACTAAAAGGTCAGTTGCTACCTTCCACTACACACCTGGCTCCAGAATCAACTCAGGAATCTCTATTTTTACTTTTCTCTGGAAGTATGAATTCCACTTTTCTGTGTACCCTGGTTTTAAAGCAGCTGGTTTGATCATAAGCTAGTTTATCAAAAAGTGTTGCACTGGGTCTGTAGGGACCAAGTACGGTCCAATATAGGGGGCACCTAAGGTGATCACAGTTTCCTGCTCCAGAGGAAAAGTAATCTACAAACTCCAGCTGTAACTACAGCAAAGTTTGTTGGTGTTACAATGCAATCAGGTTAGAAGTGTGCACCTTAGACATTGTTATGAACTGCCTTAATCAAAAGTAATGTTTTGAAATGAATAGTGGAGAAGAATGGAGGTGGCTTCACGCAGCACTTCCTAATTTCTGGCCGTTCTACACTGTGTATCTGTCTTGTTAAGGGAAAGAAATTGATCTCTTCCAAATGCCTATGGAGTATTGTCACTCTGTATTTTTCTCCCAAGCTGCTTGCAGCAAAACAGAAATTCATCTTGCTCTGAATATTTAGGCTTATCATCACTACCTGCTGGAAGAGGGACACTTTATATTCCCTAGACTAATAAATTGGGATTTTGAGTAGTTCAGACTTATTTGTTCCTGGAAAGATTAATCCTGCTAGTCTTGGTCTCTATGCTTCATCAAATACAGGTCATGTGCTTTAGTGCTGCCTCCTACTCTTTCTACCAGTGACATATGGATATAACCAGCAGTTATATCCATATGTGCTTTTCCTTTCGTATTTTACCACAGATACATGAAAATAGCAAATTTCATTATGAATACTTGGAAAAACCAGGCACGAAGAGTTGCTTAAGGTTGGAGAGAACCTAGAGATTTATTATAGGCAAATTATTTTAAAATCATCCCTCATTGCATGGTCCCTCACTGCTTTCTTTCAGTTGCCTACATAGCCTGGGCAGATAATAAGAATAACATCTAGAAGGTTTTTTCCATGCTTCTAATAGAAATCACTTACATAACTGTAAATAACACCTGAATAATTATGATTCCACTTAATTGTTTATTTTCTGTATTTTTAACTCTCTTTTTGACAGTAGTTTCAAACTTTTTGAGTGTAGCTTCAAACTAAAACAGGAATTTTGGTTGCTACATGACTTCAGCTGATACACACATTCATTTTATTTCTGTGGTACTTAAAACTATTTCTACTTTAAAATTCAAACTTGACTCAGGAAAGAGGATTATTTCTAAAACCGGATCGATTTACTGCTTTTTGAAGTAATTAAAATTAGCCCTTTAGTAGATCTTCCGTCTTTAAAATAAAATACAAATGTTCTTTGTTATGTATTTGCTGAATAAAAATTTAAATCTAAATACTATCAAAGGTGCTTACTTGGGAAGTTTTTAAACATGTGTGGCAGTGGTACAATCAAAACGAGTAACAGTCTGAGTACTGCATAGTTATTTCTTTCTACTTCTTAGACTAATGTACTTTCAGAAACACATCACTCAAATTCTTTCCTTGATCTTTAGGAAATCCAGCAGTCAAGAGTAAAGGACAAATGGGATTCTAATGGGTGCTCATTCCCATCAAAGGGCATGCAAATACAGTATTTCTCTCATGTGTTCTTACTCTGCTTATAATTTTTCTGTTCAGTCCTTTTGTTTCAGTGCGAAAACCAAAAAGCTGTGATGTGCAAGATTATTGGTGATTAATTAATTTGGAGGAGAAAATTCAAATTCCTCACAAGATCAAAGTGATAATAGTCAAAGCAGGTGAAACCTGCATCTGTTGCCTGACTTCTGCTCAGTGAAAATTAATTTTATTTTTATTGTGAAAGCAATGGTTTTTGGCAATAGTTCCAGTATCTTGTCAAAGGGGAAGGATTATAATATTTTGGGGTTTATTCCACTCATTTAGAACCATTACAAAATCATTACAAAAAAAATAACATGGTGACTTTTTGCTGCCCTTAATATTACTGAAAAGCCCATTTATACTTTTCAGAAAAAAATATGCCATGAAAGCTTTTAATTAAATTCATTAAAAATTGCACTGCATTGATTATTCAACCTTACTTACCCAAGATGTGATTACACAAAATAGGGTAATCTGTTCCCTGGCTGTAACTTAGAAAATAAAGTATCTAATAGGAGTTGCCATGGTAATAAAAGTTAGAAAAGTGCTTTTTCAGACAGGAATTCAGAAATTGAGGGACTTCTAATGTTGTGATTTTTCTGGAGCAGAGGTCTCCTTCTGATGGTTTTAGAAGCTTGTCAGACAAAGTAATGTGATCCTTAAAGCCTCATTTTTAACGTGTCCTTTACAGAAATATTTCTTCATTTTATGCTAATTACCCCCTTCTTACACTGCTATGTTCCACTTATTTTGAGTTTTGCTGGGCATAGAGGAACTGAAGGACATGGCAGTAAGACAATTGACCATGAAGGCACCTAAAATTAGAGCACCTGCAGTTCTTACTCTCGTGCAGTGAATCGCGAACGATGAATTTAGGGATCTGCAATTCTCTTTGGACTGACGCTGTTCAGCGAGTTCATTAAGAGTGAGGAAAAAGATGATTGTAAATAACAGAGAGCTACAGGACTTTGTGGACAAAAAGGCTGTGGCAGTCTATTCTGTAGATTTGTTATGAATCTAAGACAGGAGCAATTTCTGAAAGAAAACTGAACCAAGCAGGAGCAATCACACAGTGACCAAAGAACAAATCCTCCAGATGTGACAGTTTTAGATACCATGCCATCATATCAAACTTTCAGTCTCAGGGTCTGCAGAAAGTTATAACACTGAAGGTATTTTATTCACTATTTCTAAAGGTAAAGGATGAATTTTCATTATTCTAAACAATTAAGAAATACCTACAGAATCATATAAACCTGATAATCATATTCCACAAGAGTGGACAAGCATTTACAATAGTTCCTTAAATGACCAGTATTATTGAAAAATTCATATAATAATATTTCAGATTCTTTTGTGCAAATGTTTCTGTGAAATATAAGAGGCAATTACCAATAATTACTTTTATGCTGGGAAAGTAATATTTTTATGTGAATGAATGAATGAATGAATGAATGACCGATGTTAATTATTTTTTAATATTTCTCTTAAAATAATATCTCTGCTTCTTGCTCTGCTTCAAAAATATTTTAATTTAGATCTTCAGTCTCATAGCACAGACAGCAGTAATAAAGAGTGAATAAGAAAGAGAACAATTCATCAGGAAGTCACTGGCTGAAATTTGTTTGTCTACATGATTTAAGCAAATATTAAAATAAAAAATGTGTTCACATCTGGTCCTGGGCAGAAAGTTGGATCAAATTCATCAGACTGTATTTGTAAATAGAAATCCATCAAACTCTAATTAAAATTCACTTGAGTAGTGATCATAGGGCAGGACTATATTGTAATTAAATAGAAAGTAAAAATCTAAAACTTAAATGTTAAACATCTCCCATTTTGCTTTACCAATGAAATTAATCATATTTGAAATCAAAGTTTTCAATTTGTAGAATTTATTTCAATGAAGAAATGATAAATAACTCCTTTATAGTTACCTTAAAAGAGATATTAGGAGTGAAGGACTCAATACTTCTGGCCAGATTTCAATGAAATAGAAAGAACAGCATTTAAATACTCTGTGTATCATTTAAGATAATAATGGTTCAAAGGACAGATACTCCACTTGTAATGGATCCCTTTGAGGTCTCCAAGTTTTGATCCCATTTAAGCATTTGCTTTTTAAGATGCACAGAAATATTTAAAACCTGATTTTCCTTTTCTTTATTGTAATGTACAGGTAAAGCATGCCTGGAACACTTTGGCTGAAATAACATGTCTGTGAATCAATTGGGAAGCCACTAATTGCCAAGGGCCATGAGGATCCTGGAGAAGCTCTTACATTACCCTCAGGAGTGTTGCTGGACACAATTTAATTCAGTAAAATGGGTAAATTGCAAGTTTTTTTCTTAACTTTTTTCCGTGGGAACTTTTTCTCAGGACTTCTAATCAAGGATTTCCAAGTGGTAAGTAACATCTAATAGTCTTACAAATTATAAAAATCTAAAGCTCTGGTATAAATAAATACATACACTGTTTAAAATGTTTTCCACTTGCTTTTCCCTCTTCAATGACTTATAATAATACATTTTTTACAAGAAAAAAAATTTAATTTAATTTTATTATTTATCTTCACATGTAAAGTTATATCAAATTACCAATTTTCTTTAAATCAAGATTTTTTTTTTTTAGGGGTAACTCAATTTTTTAGTCTGTTAGTTTTAAATATACTAGATTTTTTTTTTAATTGTAAAATTTAACACTGAGAATGCAGTACAAGAGACTCTATCACAATCTCTATAATCTTGAAAATTAGTTCAAGCCACTATTTAATTCAAAGAACTTTTACTTCATTCTTTCCTAATGCTTAAACCAGCTAAGTAATATTTGTCTTACACTTTTATTGGACTTTAGTTCTTAAGTGTTGACCTTACATTCTTAGTGCATAACTAAAAGTGCCATGCCTTTTAAAATGTCAAAAAAATTTAAATATCTTCCAAAAAATTAAGACCTTGTGATAATATATGAGGAAAAATTAAAATAAGCTGAAAGTTCACAGCATGTACAGCCATGTTAATCATTAATAAAATGAATGAAAATATACTTAGAAATAAAATGTATTCCAAAAAAGCCTATGGTGCAGCAGATATTTATGTGCAGTTAAACAAAGTATGTATGGTATAGTTCTTGGGTAGGTGTGCATTTGAGGCCACACTTGGTTTTCACCAGTGGAAAGGGAAAAAAGTATTTATTTGCTGTCTTTGATTTTTTAAATTTATCTTATTTATTTCAGGCCAGTTTCTCAAGTCCCTAGCTAATCTTTACTCTACAAAACTCACATTATGAGGAATATTTCTCTTTATTTAAGAATGAGTCAAGTAAATTTCCTCCACTATTCTAATTAGTAAATGTGTAACCTGCTACAAGGATATTACACAGGTCTCAGATTAGACTCATATGTAGCACATAATAAGGAAAACACATACTGTGCTAATAAAAATATGGTATTTAAGCATTGTAATGTGACCTTGGAGATCTAAGCATTTAAGACATCATAAAACCTTCAAATTAATTTGTCTTGAAATGTCAAGAAAATACCTAAAGGTCTATTTTATGTGTAAACACCTACAACCTGTAGATGTAGGACAATCTTTTTCCACAATATTGGCGAGAATTTAAGCAGGTAGTTCAGAGAGAAGTAGCAGCACTGGTGGGCAATCAAAACTCATTAAACTGGTGAGATGAGGGATGTGAGTGAGGAAGGCACAAGCACTAGTGAAATACCATGGGTTTGAGCTGAAGAAAATATGTTTGAGGGGATACTGACACCAGGTTTTGCAATAAAATCTTCCAGATTCCCTGCCTACTTCCAGCATATTGTTTTAGGCATGATAACTTTTAGAGACACTTCCAGATCCTAAGTAGTTCCTGTAACTTTCCTAGTATTCTCTCCTCTTCTCAGCTAATAGGTCTAAAAGATGTTTAGAAATTTCAGTCCCTCCGTGGGATTAAGCCAATTAAAAATGTTTCTTCTTTTGCCTAGCACAAAGTGTTTTCAAAAGGAGAAACTGATTGTGGCACTAGACTTGTGGCAGTCTAAGGGAACACAGCCAGTCCAAAGGAATGCAATCCCATACTTATGTTTGCACAGCAAGAAATAGGTAGGGAGTGCCCTGGCAGTTTCCAGCTACTGTCACAGTAAGGTACAAAAATTCTCTTGGAAAGACAGAACTTTAGAGATGTCTTGAGGTACCTAGGTGAAGATTTTTTATTCTCTCTGAAAATTACTCTACTACAGCTGGACATCTGCCTGGAAGCTCCCTGCCCCATTGAGCGGACAATCCTGACTTTGTGATGGCCACTCCTGCATTGCTGTGAATCTCCTGAGTTACCCTGCAAGGACAGTAAATCGGCTGGGAAGCATAAACTGAGCATTACTAGGACTTATGGATGTTTTAAGGGGTTTTGAAGATGTAAAGAAGAAAAAGTGGTGTTGCAAAAGATTAGGACTAGAGGGTACCTGAATTGATTTCAAGTGTTAGCAATTTGCAACAACTTTGTATCAATTATCAAGCTGTTGCCAGGGCTTAGATTTTGGCTGGGATAAATGAGATGGCATCTTTTCAGTCAGATATTTTGAATTTAAATCCAAGGAAGCCTTTATTTTTAGAATAAAAATTTTTAGAAGTGCATTTTTAGGTATAATTTTTCATACCATAGGGTAAATAAAACTGGTGTATTAACAAAAACAAGCCCAAAAGCAGGAGTAAAAATAGCAAATGAGGGTAGTTTCTCTATATTATTTTCAGAAAATAATGTCATTCTCTCATCCAAAAAATGTCTAATATTTCAAGTCAGAACAATAATACTTATCAAATCTAGAACAGGTTGCTTTACGTCTGTTTCCTTGCATCACCTCTGCTTACAGAATTTCTAACCCAGACATATCCAAATATTTGTTTTAAAATCTGTCCAAAATACAAAACTTTCTGATGCACCTGTTCTTCCATCTATTATGCTTTATAAATTTTCTCCCTTACTCTATCATTTATTTTAGTTTGGAAGCTTACCCACTTCTCAAGAGTTGTTTCTACAAAGTTAGAGCAATGAGAGAAATATTGAATAAAGACTGCAATACAATTGTAAACATTTTAAATGAGTATTTCATCCAAAATCAAATCTACAGTTCTTATTTTATTTGGTCGCTGCACAGATTGCAAAACTCATGTTCTTTCCCAGCACAACATCAATAAGCTATTTTCTCCACCAGCTGCTCACACGTGTGGTTTGTTGTGACTATTAACCATGGAAAAGTTATCTCAGTATTGGATCTCACTGATGAAAAGGCTCAAAGCATCTTGATTTCTCGCAGTTATTGCTGGATATTTTCTGGTTACAGGCACTCATAGTAATATCAAGTTCTTTGCCAATCTTTAATAGCTATAATTCAAACAAGTCCTGATAAAACATTTTTATCCATGTTCATAAATATATGCATATGCATCTGTGTGTAAATGTACATGTGTGCATATACATGTGTGTGTATATATATATGTATATATATATGTATATATATGTGTATATATATATGTATATATATGTGTATATATATATGTATATATATATGTATATATATGTGTATATATATATATATATGCATATATATGTGTATATATATGTATATATATATGTGTATATATATATATATGTATATGTATATGTATATGTATATGTATATGTGCATGTGTATGTATATATATATATATATATATATATGTATATGTATATGTGCATGTGTATGTATATATATATATATATATATATATATATATATATATATGTGCAATTGGAGTCCCTGGGTGGGCAAGGATAGGCTGGGTTTAAATCTACACAGGGACTTCACCCATCACATTCCAGTTCCATCCTGGGCTGCAGATATCTCACTGGCCAGGAGCTGGGCTGGGTGGGGATCAGACCAACCAGCAGCTGAGATCTGGAAGTTTTGAGCTCCCTGTATAAGAAGGGGTAAAACAATAAAACATGCTGTTTGTCTCATGGAGCTTTGGGGGGTGTGTGTGTTGTCCCTGTCTCTGACAACCAACCCCACAAAACAAGTGGCATTTTAATGTAATATATATATATTTATACACACACCTGTGTGTATACATATTTTGACTTGTGTACTCCATTCAGTACTTACTTGAAAAGTAAATATTTTCTTATAATTATCTGCATAGTACAAGGTTATGTCCAGGACACAGTCACACTTACACACTCACCCAGTTTGTTTTCTGTTCTGTAAGGGGTAAGGGTCATGTGGCAGGCACAAAAAAAAAGTCTTGGAAGCCGCTGTTGACTGTTGATCATGCAGGGAATGTTACTGTGAAGTGATGAGCAGCACCTCTGAGTTTAGCCAGTTGTGCCAGGTTCAATTGCTTTGAACACAGTGTGGCCAAGATACTACTTGTGTGTGAGGGATTTCAGTTTAATCCCGGTATTATTGTTCAGGGAGAGTCATAGTGACAGGTACTGACTCCTCCATGCCCACTTTCCATGCTGATGTTGCAGCCATGTGCTTGCTTGCAAGCTTTGCTTGCTGAACATTTGAGGTTTTTCTCCTGGCAGTACCCTAGCAAGTCCAAAGGCTGAAATACTCTTTACTCAGAAAAAAAGTTTCCATTGACCAGAGCTATCATTTTTAAAGGCACACTCCATATGACAATTCTAATTTCTCTTAAATTCCAAATGTTAATAGTTCCCCTTGGCTTTCTTATCTTTCTAGTGCACAAGTGTATAAACCTAATTTTTTTTCCAAGCCTACCAATCAAAGCAGCACTTATGATGTAGCACACATGGGTCTACTGAAATAGAAGAAAATGTTAAACCCTGGCAAAGTCTCTATATTGTCAAAGAGTTTCCTACCAATTAAAAATCTTTATGATGAATCAAAAACCACAGAGAAAATTGGCTTTTGAGTGTGGCATGACCAATGTCGTAATGTCAGGCAAGAAAGAAACACTCTGCTGACAGATAAATTGCCCTCCTGTATTCTTAGAATTTGTTTGTTTTCATCAGTAATTTCTTGGGAAGTCTATAGGCCAGTAGAGGTATAAGGCAGACCTGGTTACTAAATAAACTTATGTTATTGAAAGCTGTGTTTTAAAAAAGTCTCAGGCTATGGGTTTGTTGAAGAATGGGTTTGTCAAAGAATGAAATTTCTTGCAATGCATTTGGAAACTGGATCTGCAGAACCAAACATGTTTGCATTTGTGAATGTTATGGAAGTAAGTGCCTGTGAGTTGTCATCAGCTTATTGCTGGGAAGCTCCTGAACCAGGCAGTACTGCAACAATCAAAATAATTTCAAACTCTTTTCAGCTAATAGGATTATTCTCCTTATAAAATACACTTCTTTTTTATTATCACAACTCATGCACACAAATGAATTTTCTGACTTTAAAAAACCACCCTTTTTTCCCATGCTCCAAATGCAGTTTTACAGATTGGAGCAGATGGTGGTTTAGAGTGAAGATGTACTAAACCACTATAAAGGTATAGTTACTGCGACACTGTGCTGACAGATGTTAGTAAGAGCTCATGAGTTTATCCTTTTTTATATTTTCTTTACTGCAGCTTTATAGTGTGTTTCATGCAGTTTGAAGAAAAATAATCCTATTTTCCTATCATTCCAATTTGTGTGTTGAATTTTGGCTTAATAAAGATTCTTGGATGTTCCAAAGATTTCAACTACCCTATTATTTAAGTTTGCCTTTTCTAACAAGCATTTGTATTCAGAAATAAAATCTAATAATATATGTTTCTATTTTTATTCCCCTAGATAAAAAAGTGTGTTCAAAGGAAATAGTCAGAAGGGTTCCAATGAGGAGAAAAGTGTGAGAGGATGGAAATCTGTACCATGCTCAACAGACTTGAAGTCTGCCAGAGCATATGGGAAAGAGAATCCTTAACTGACAAATCTTTACTGAGAATGAACCTGTTAACCAAAGCAATTTAAATGCAGGCAGTGTTCACTGGAGTGCTCCAGCTGACCTCAGCCTTTTTCTGATAGCAGAGGGAAGCTTTTAAGGGATTTTCACAACCAAGTGGAACTGAACCCATAAGTGCACAGGAAAATGATGCATTTCTTGCAGCTTATTTTTGCCTGAATCCAATTATGCCTAGTCAACAGCCAGCTGTTGCCTCAAAATAGACTAAGCTGGGAACTCTCTGCAGAAAAGTTGGAAAAATGAAAGCCAGCTAGTTGTAAGAATGGATTAGAGTGGTGATTTTCAATTTTTTTTTTTTTTTTTTGCAGTTTTGTATTTTCTACTCTAACCTAGGATTGCTAGATCACTCTGATCTAGATGCCAAAATGGCATTGCCAACTGAGACTCTCTCGAGAGAATTCTTCAGGCAAGTAAGTGGATTACATCTCAAGCACTGTATTGTCTGCAGTTTTCAATTCAGTTAAGCTCTGGGAATTGCAGATAGCAGCTGAAAGAGCCCCCACTTTAAAGAGAAAGGTGTAAGTGTCTGAAGCAGGAAAGGATTTTCTGACTGTGGGATTTGCCCTGAGAAATTGAAGATGGGTTTCTAAGGAAAGGAAAACAAAGGAACTGTCTCAGAATCTTCACAGACTGCAAATGGGAAACAGAGATTTAAGATGGTCTGTACAGGCATCATAGGATTTGATGGACTGAAGAGGAAGATCAGGTGTGGGTAAAGTGACAGCATGGAAAGAAATAAATTTTTTATAATATAAAGAATAGTTTAATAAAGAATAAAAAACCTTACAAAATTCACAAAAATATGAGTGTGGAGTGGAGTGAGGAGAGGTGATAGAATAAATTGAGGATAATTTTTTAATTAATGGGAGAACTGAGAATTAACTGCCTTTAAGCATTAGAAGTCAAGGTAGCTTGTTGTTGAGAAATATTTTAGGTCCTCAGAGTCATAAGAAATATCTCTAAAATGTTGTCATTTTATATGATAATTGTGTCTATAAAAGGCAAAACTTGAATGTAAACATAGGTTTAGGATTAAACACTCAACTACTAGAATTATATTCTGCTTTTATGCTGGTTGTAAGGCGACACTGATGAGCCTCATGGTATTATTGATACTGCTATTCACAGCACTTGTAAACTTTTTCCTGTCTCTACTTTTCCTCAGGGAGTCTGAAGCTTTGACTTTTTGGCAAAGAACCAAGGAAGGACTGCAACAGAAAGTGTTTAGTGAAGATTTAGGCAAAAAATTTGAGCAGTTTAAATAAGTATCAAGTTAGTATGTTCTTTCAAAGTTATTCCCCAGCCTCCAGAACTGGCACCCTGTCTACCCTGCAGACTTACAATTGCATTTTTGATTAGCAGTTTGCAAAAGAAGATCTTTGGAGGTATCTTAATGGACAGATTGCAATTCTAACTGTGTCCATGCTAAAAACTCATTAAGGGCCAGTAAATATGAGTGGAATGAGAGAAAGCAGAAAGATTAAAGGGGCAATTATGATCCAGCAGAGGAAAGCAGGTATTTTCATTCACTGTGCAAACAAAATTTCAATTGCCCTTTGGGCGCTTATGTATCACAGGCAAATAACCAGTCTGCAAGGAGAGCACTTGAAATGTGAATACTGTAACTTGTGGGCAGGCAAGCAGTGGGTAACATGCAGCAGGTATTAAATGGATAAATATGTGTAAAGATTGTGTTTGGCTGGGCGAGAGACAGGAGCCTGGCAGAGGGGATTGCGGTGACACAACACAGCAAGCTCTGCGCGTCTTGTTGGATTAAAGACTAGATTTGTGTCTTAGCCAATATAATGTCATGTAGAGTTATGTAAATCCCATCACAGAAATGCAAACACAATGCAGCAGCAGCATTCTTTGGCATGGGCTCTTCAGCTGTTTTCCTGAAACCAATTTGATGTCTTGCTACAGATTGTTTCTCCCTTGCGGCACAGCCACTCTGTTACTTGAATTCAGCTCTTTTTTTCTGAACTATCATGATGTAAACCCCATAGTTTAATAACTGCAATGTTTATTTTTCTTAAATGTAATACCTTAGGACAACTAGAAAGTTGATGTTATGGTAAATGAAAATGATATTTTGCCATCGAGGAAGTGAGCAACCTTTGGCTAAAAAGTATTTAATGTTTGAGGAAAAATATCGTGACTGATAATATGATGTAGTTCATATAATCAGTCAGAGACCAAAAAATACTGAAGACAAGCATTAACCAGTCACTGAGCTCAGTAATACCACTCCTCAAACAGTCAAAGATCGTCTTATTTGGAGGCTCAGACTGGTTCAGAGTGCATGGAGAAGGAAAAGCAGCGCATGGGCTGATTTCACCTCTTTCCCGAAGTGGATGGCAAGAGGACAGAGCCAGCCCGATGACAGAAGATGACACGCCAGTCCTCATTTCTCTGCAGGGCAGCAAAGGAGGAATTCTTCCAGGGGGAAGAAAAGGGGTGAAAATGAGAGTAAAACTGCTGCCCAGAATAACTGTGGGGAGTGCGAACCTGTACTTTGATGAGGTTTGCTTTGACTTTCAATTTCTCCTTTGCCTAAGGCATCCTAATTATGGTTCTAATCTAGCCCCAGGTGCTGGAGCTGTAATACTAAAGATTCAGGCTTACTGCCCTGATAGTTTATACCAAATTCAAAAATCACTTTAGGGGTGAAAGTTCAGACTTAAAGCACAGCTTTTGAATGCAAGCTTAAATGATACCCTCAAAATAAAATGCCTGCAGGTGCCCTCTTTTCACTTTGTAATATGTTAATATTTAGCCTAAAGTAGCTAACACATTAGGGAATTTTCCTTCACATCAGCTTTTTAGGGCCTCTGCTGTATATGATAGCATTCTGAACGTCATGAAAAAGAGTTTTTTGAATATATCAACTTTAAGCTGTGTGATGCATTCAAAAAAGATTTAGAAAACATCAAGATTATAACATGATGTTCCCAAATTATGTATACTGGGGTTTATTTTCCTTCTTAATATCTTTTGAGATAAATGTGAATCAGTGTAGAAAAGTGAACAGAGCAGCTTTCAGTTTGCCGGGCATTCTTTGATTTTATAGATCTTATATTTAGCTCTTTGTTAAGATGTATTGAGAATAGCTGTGAGTAGCATTTCAAATTTCTCCTCCCAAAGCCACTTCCACTTTATAGTAAGATAAAAATCAAAATGTTGTTCTGTAAAAGTCAGCATTCCCTTTAGAGGTTTATAAGCATTTTGCAGCGGCACTATTATTCTCATGTCTTAAATCCTCCTTTCAGAATATTTTGGTTTAGTGGGTTGGTTTGACACTAATCACATGTAACAGTTGTTTGCAAATGTGCAGCTATGCTGTCTGTTGAGATCTGTAAAAACACTAATAGCTTCTGGAGCTGTTTGCTGCAGGAGCAGGAGCTTGGCTGCAGCTGTTGACAGTGATGAAAATGGGCATCAAGCTGAGGCTGTCCAGGCTTGTCCTGATGCTGAAGGATTGTCCACCTTGAGAGCTAATTGGAATTAAAGGATTATCTCACCTAGAGGGATAATTGGAACACTGGATCAATGACTGAGCTTTGAAGTCCCTGGTTCAGGCTGCAGGTGAGGTGATTTGTCTTGCCTGCAGATATTGGTTCACATGAACCCTACGCCATGTACTGACCCACCACAAAATAATCATTGTCCCAATTCACACCTGTGTCAAGGGGCCTCATTTTTAGTTTATCAAAGCAATTCAAGGGTGCATTGACTTTATTTAGGAAATCATTAGAGCTTCATAAACAAACATTTACACTCCCTTACTATGAAAACCCCCAGATATTTCTGGATATTTTGTAACTTTAAAGACTTTGTGCACAGTAACATCTTCTCACCTGCTTCCTCAGCCTTTTGAGGTGAATGCATTCAAATAAAGACTGTTCCATGATTTTGTCCTTAGCTGCAATAGTTGCAAGGTACATGGCATTGCCTCTTTTAAGCCAACATGTCGTTTAAATTACGTAGCTACATTACTAATTTAAACATAAAACTGGCAACCAAACTGAATTTTCATTGGTTTTTTATATTTTCAAAGTTTTTATTAAGTTTAAAATCAGTCTGTTAAAACTTGTAAGTCTAAAAATATAATAGCTGATGCACTATTTTTCAGGAAAACCCTTGTTCTCAAGCAAAGAAAGCAAAACCAGAAAAAACTCAACATTCCTAAGTGTTTCACTTTCTACTATGTAAACTTAAATGATGTACCTATTAATTAAAAGGAAGAATCAAATTCAGAGAGACAATAGGCATTGTTTATCACACCTGCAGCTCTGAGGCCATCCAAACAAATTTTGCCCTCAGTGTCTGAAACCAAACCAAAAAAAAAATCAAATTAATTTTTGAGGAATCAGTGTTATCAGTTATATTTTGATAATGACTACTGAAAACTTCAGGGGACATAGCAGAGATATCCTTAGCTCTTGATCTTTACTGCAGAAAAACACACCATAGGAGTGGAACTGATGTTGAAAAACAGAGTTAGGCCTGAATATTTGCATAAGTAAAGCTGTAGGCATTGAAGAGACCTAAATAAGTTTTCAGGTACTGTTAAACGTACCATCTGTGCTAGGTACAACCTCCAGGATTGCCAGTGTTATAATTCAGATTTAGATTCAAACATAAAGTCCTACTTTAGAAGTTTGAATCTTTTGTATCAATTTTGTTGAGTTTTTTTATTACTCTAATATAGCAACAGAGAGAAAAATGATAACAGAAAGTAAGACCAGGACTATAAACTACAAAATATGACAGAATGAATTCATACAAGCTATTGCAGAAAAAAAATTGATTTTTTTCCTTTGTTGTTTTAATTTGTTTTGTTTTGTGATGATGCTTAAAAAAGATAAGAAAATCCAGGGAAAAACCAGACATGAAGAAATCTCTTTTGCCCATTTTACTAGAAAATGGGTATATTATGATCTTTTCATAGAAATGTCTCAAATTTTTATTTGCCTTCTCAAGACAAATGTATCAAATAATAAAATAAAATAAATCTAGATGGTAAAAGTAAACAAATATTTGTTTTTGTAATACGAGTTTAATTTACATTGCGTAATATTTAAACTAGCCATTAAACAAATGTAGGAAAAATAACAGTATTCAAGGACAGAAAAAGTAAAGATTGTCAATGTCACGAGCTTCACACATTTATGAAATATCACTGTTGGTTTTGGGTCATAAAAATGATAGCTTCACTTGCAAAAGAGCAATGAATCATATATAGTAGGCTTGGGAAAAAAATGAGCTTTCATCTACACTTTACTTTATTATTAACCAGAAAAGTTATTGCATTATCTTGAAAACCACCACTCCATCTGGAAGCTCCTCCATGGTTGAAGGAGCTCTGGAGATGTGCTTCAGTGGAAGGAATACATTTATCTGAAAGCATCACACCTAATGTACGAGGCACTAAGCTTTGATTTCATGGTCTCATGCAGACTGCACAAATATCTCTCAGTACAGCTTTTACTAAGAAATGACAGTCAGGAAGGGATGAACAGGAGCTAGATATCCTGTAATTTCAGAAGCTTACTGGCTGTATTTTAATTCACTCAGTTGTCTGGAAGTTTTACTCCTGATAGGATTAAATCCTTACTCTAAATAACAACATAATGATAGCCTTGAATATTTACCTGAGAGTTGCTTTTGGTGAAGAATGAATTTCATTTCCTTCAAAACGCAGGCAGCAGTTGGATGGTCTAAAATCTAGATATTTAAATCTGTGCATGAATGAAGAAAGCCATGTTTGAAGTTAAGAGTTGAACAGTTTTTTTAAAAAGTCAAATGAATTTGGGTCTATGGCACATATCATACTGATAGGCATAACTGAACTGAGAAAAGAGTTATTATCTGTTACTATCTCTGAGAGTGTACCAGATAAGACTTTCACCCAGCTCCCTCTCAAGCACTGATCTTAAGTTTTAGCATTTTGTCAAACTTTGGATGACTTTTCAGAAGACCCTCACAAGCTCCCTTTTGACACATTTCAGGCAAATATACAGCAAATCACTTCTCACAAAGCTCAGAGTACACTGACTTCCCTGTCTCTTTCACCAGAAACAAAGGATTAATCTATACAGAAAATGAAGGTAACTAGAATGTGCTCATCCAAACAGCTAAACTTTGAAAAATTGCATGTAGCCAAAAAAAATCTTAAAAATGGGATGTGCTGCTGTACAATCCTTTGCCTTATTTATTTATTGTGGGTACTACACAAATTTAGCAGAATAAAGGCAAACAGAGGCATTTCATGACCAAAACTGCCACTGTGGGATTGGCATGGTTCCAGTTCAGGATAAACAGGTCCATACCCAATGCCCCTTTTGTTCAAACAAATGAGGTCACCAGTTCTTTGTGTGGAACAGCTATTAAAGTGGATAAAGTGTGCATTTAGTGCCTGTCTCACCTGACTGTTAACTAAAAATAAATGAGATACCAAAGTTATTCCTATATCCTTTTTCTAGAAACAAAAGCTAGATAGTTTCCAGGAATAATAGATAGCCAAAATAATACATTGCTAGAACCTTGCTGCTGAAAGATGCTGTAGCAAAGCAATTGTTGGTGACATCACTGGCACAGGTCCAGTGTTCACTAATCTTGTGATACATACTTCTAAAAACCGCACCACACATTTCTTTAAACTCAGAGGAATGTTGCTTGAGTTACCTATAATAATAAAATGTGATTCTTAGCAGCCTGGGAAAGAGGTTGAATTTGAATCTGTGGTCCTTGTCTTACTTTCAGATCAGCATTTTTCCTCAGCGTTGAAAGGGATGAATCTTACTGCTCTGCCTTCCTGGAGATCAAATTCCATGTGGAGCCTAGGATAAGTTCTGTAGAGGTACAGTATACAAAAATACTAAAGTATAGAGGTCATGGCTATTATCTTTCTAATTATTCTACTCAGAAAAGTAAAAATAATAACATTTCAACAAATGCTATTTCCTGTTAAAAAAAAATCTGATAAAATAAGTCAGTTAATTGTGACTGACTGTGATAATTTAAATGTTTCCTGTCAAATGGGTTGGAAGGAGTTTTTCTGGTCTTTTCATGGCTTCTCTTTGGACTTTGTTTTAAGAAAAACATCGTCATTACTGCATTATATTTGGAAAACACCATCTTCACTGTAGCTGAAAAGTCACAAATGAGTGGCAACTCTATCATCAGATTGTATCTGGTTTCCTGCTACTAAAATTGGGATTTAACATCTGAGTCTATCTGACTTGACTGAATCTAGTTAAAGACGGGCAGTAGTTTTTAGTCAAATGCACACACTTCCTACAAAGGCTTTGTTGTCATAAATTCTTCTCTGTTTTTTCTATAAACATATGGTTATATCCTGCAATGTGTTGACTGTCACTTGGAATCGACATCTTTATAGGTTGTGCCAGCCATAAGATTTCTGAAAACTAGTGTTTCAGCTTTTATTAACATCACACAGGAGCACTGAAAATGTGTTTAGGGAAAATTATGGCATGAAAAACGTTTCAGTATGAAAATTTAGGTATGAAAAGTGTTCAATCCTGCAAGGAATATTTACTAAGAAAAAGTTAATAGGTATAGTAAATCTTCTAAATGAAAACAAACAAACAAAAAAGTAAAACACTCTTTGTCCTAAAATGCTATTGACTTTATATAAATTTAAAAATTTCTTAATTTAAGGCAAGACTATACTTTCATATGCCAGTCTAACAGAACAAAGTGGCAAATGCAGATTTATACATGCTTGAACTAATGCATTATTTAAAAAAATACAAAATTCCTGGTTTTAAATGTATTAAATTATATATTGCTTAGGATGAAAAGATTGATATAAATCAACTTTGTCTCTGCTTTCCTTATTCTTTCAGAATGCCATGAATTTTAATTTTATTTTCTAGTAAATACAGAAAATGACACAAGTCTAATAGATCTATTAGATTCACTGGAAACTTTGTCAGATATGTTTCAGAAGTAGAAAATATAAATAAATAATGTCAAGACTATGTCACAATTACCAAAATATCATAACTACTTTCTGGAAACTTTTTTTTCATAATATTTGCTGATATTTTATCATTCCCTAGTTTTTATATCTCATGAAATAAGGCAAATAAGTAAAAAATGGGAGAGAGGGAATATAAGATTACTTAATACTCTAAAAATCTGTGAAATGAAATAAACACAAGTGTATAGAAATCTTATTATGCAAGCTCAAGTCATCATTTCACTATTATTTCATTATTTTAAATAATTTAAGACAGTGGGACAATTGTCTCCAGCCATGTAAGAACTGAGGGCAGAATTGCAAAAAACCAATCAAGTAAACAAAAGAAAGTTGTCTGTAACTTTAAAAAGAGAAATTAAAAGCTAGGAAGCAGAAATCAATGTTCCATCTCTCTCTGTGTACATAAGCATCTAATTTAATTAATTATAATTAACTTTCATTTTATTGAATTGCTATTATTGTTGCTACTATTATTATTAATAATAATAATAAATATTCTTTGAGTCAAATTAGCATAATGCTCATATGTGAATAAACTCAAGAGGGCAAGAGAGAAAATGCCAAGGGAATGGTAAAGTTTCATTATTTTCTTTCCAAAGCTAGGCATTAAATTTCATACATTGGCACTCTGAAAGATTCTAGCTACGTTCATTTTCTTTGCATTATTTTGGACAGCAAATGTCAGTCCCATACTTGCTGGCCATTTAAATAAAAAATACTGCTTTGTAATTTCTATTGTGAGGCCTCTTGCAGCTGAAATAACTTAATAAACACTCACTTGTAGATATTTGTTTCATTACTAGAGTGCATGGCTTGTGTTTTTCCACACAATGCCTGCAACAGACAGTGAACTGAATTAATAAGCATTGAATTTAGACAGCTTCCCCTTCACCACTGCAATGGAGACAGGGAGGAATCAATCAAGTTTTTATCATTTCCACTTTTTAAGTACCACCAAAGGCACCTCAGCCTAAACTGGGTTTAGGAATAGCCTTAATGTAAAGGCTAACAGAAGTAACCTGTGTGGTAAGTAAGAGTGCTCTGAAAGAGGAATTCATCTCTTACATTTGGAACAGAATCCACTAATTCCCTTGCTGAATTAATCAGAAGTGTCCCTTCATCGTATCTTGTGCTATTTTTCAGTCTTGGCTTAGTCTGATGTTTTGTTTAGTGCGTGAATTGCCAGCTAGAATGGTGTGAAAACGTTCAGAGTAACACTACAAGCATTTCACCAAAGTTTTTTGGGTTTTTTTATTACCAGCAAGTGTTCCCTGCAAATCTTTCTGCAGCCTTTCTACCCACTCCTGGGATAGTTGCTGCTCCCATGTCACTTGAAGCTCTTTGTGCTGGCATAGGTACAAGAGCAGGAGTGATGAAAAGGTCCAGTGGTTGTAGACAGGATTGTACATGTCATTAGAGTTTCTGCTAATTTTATTTTTTTTTAAAAAATTAGGAGTTACTTATGCTATCTGAATACTGCATCATGTTTTCTGGAATCATTGAATTGGGTCTCAGATAAATGGTATCATTCCTGTAATAAAATAGGGCTTGGTAAGTAACATCTATGTAATTTGAATGGAAATGCTCAAAGGAGAAAGCCTTGAGTTAGTTTAGGACAGCTGCCATTATGTTGCACTGTGAAAAAATAAGAAATGTCATTTCCCTGGGAGCTATTGAAGGGCCCTTAGCCCTCACCATAGGTGGGAGTTAGGGATGATGTAAGTGCTATATTCAGTAAGACAGGGATTCAAAACCATGATTTTGGTAACAAGAATGTAGTGTGCATTTCAGCAGAATTCAAGCCAGACAATTTCTGAGACTGCAAAGTGGTTTTAGCACAATAGCTTTTAGAATAATCTGTGAAATGTTTGGTAGTTCACCCTTTGAGGTTCCACTGAACCAAGGCAAAGTTTGGGGTCAGTGCTATGATTATGGTTAGGGGTAAGCAGACTAAAACAGGAACACTCTGCAGGCATGACTGAACCTTGTCTTAACCTCACCTAGAGATAGGAATAGAATGTCTAAACCAGACACTGTGGCATGGCATGGACACTGATGTAAGGAAATATACTCCTGAATACATTTAGTGTAGTATTCTTTACATTTCTCAGGGAGTTAAGGAATTGGGATTTTCCTCTGTATTCAATTTCACTTTGAAGTTAAAAGTGTTCAAGTTTAGAATATACGGAGTGTGAGTAGGTGTAAGAGCTCAGAAACCATCAGATTAGTTGGTGTGTGAATTCCAAAATCTATTTGAAACAATGATGCTTGAATTTCTCCTCTGTTATCAAATGGGAACAATCGACTGGCACTATGGACCCCAAATTATTGTAGTCACTAGTTTTCTAGGGGAGAAATGAGATGCATAGCTTCTATTCTCAGTCTATTCTCTAGGGCAGACTTTGGGTCTACTCCTTGAAATATCTGTCTTTTTGGAGGGTTCCCCACCACATCCAAGCCACTTGGAGTGTTAGAAATGTTGGGAGCTGTGCTGCACGGACTGTGCTTGGAAGGGGCAGACAGCCTGTGTGCCAGGCACAGCCCTGACCTGTGAATCAATGGCACAGGGCAGGGTCTGGCCAGCAGTCCTGCACTTGCCACATTGACTGCAGAAAATCTTAACCACAGGGTTTCTATATTGTGGTATCTCCATGTCCTATGGCAAGGAGAGGCCCAGGCACCACCCACCAAAGGAAATGCATCCTGTCTGTCAAATGCTTTCAGCTCTCCTCAGGGCACTTATCACTGACTGTGAAAGAGGACCCAATACAATGGCATATGACTTAAGAGGATTTCTCTGAGCTTCAGCCTGGAATGAAGGGTTCTGCTCCTTTGATGAGGCTTTGAACCTGCAACTTAATGGGTGCAAAGCCTGTACTAGCACCCTCACCTCCTCCCCATGCTAGGAGTGTGCTACAGGGAGAGATAATCCACGTTCTCATTCCATG
This sequence comes from Leucosticte australis, assembly GCA_025504685.1. Taxonomy (NCBI): domain Eukaryota; kingdom Metazoa; phylum Chordata; class Aves; order Passeriformes; family Fringillidae; genus Leucosticte; species Leucosticte australis. Next base: position 62,814,891 of record JANIJU010003062.1, read on the forward strand.
AATTTAAAACTAAGGGGGCTTGCAGCAAGCATTAAGCTTTATCTTAGGTAGTCAATACTAAAGGAGCATCCATATGTCACTCTGGTTTCAAAAGTAGATAAGGCACTCAGCTGCATTCTTTAATGCAAATCCCTCTAAAACCTTATATGCTATTAGTAGTCTGCTAGTTATTTGATGAAAGAGAAAATTAACTTTTCAAAGAGCTAGGCAAAAAATAGAACCAAGTCTATTACGCCAACCAATCCAATATTCTGCACAATGAGATAGTGTTTCTTTCTGCTCATTATGCCTAGTGAAAGCAATCAACAGAAGCCTGAAATGATAATTGTACAAAAATGCAATCTGATTAAAGGCAGAGATCGGCAGGTATTGGAAATAACCCACCTATCTCTCAAAGAAAATGCAAAGCCTCTATGCTGCAAGAATGGGATTGTTTTAGCTTGGCATTGCAGGCTTGGTTTTCTTTCTAGATAAATTTGTCCTGTGCTAAGACAACTGCGCTCATAATATGTCGCCACATTTCTCTTCACAGAGAAAAGCAAGGCACAATTCTTCCCAAGAATATTTCTGGGGAATTCACATGCTCTGAACCTCAGAAAAAGGAAAAGCAATTCTTATCATTTGCTGTGCCTGTGTCTGTGCAAAAGTGGAATGCAACATGGAGATTGTTTCCCCAAAGTGATGGTGTTTTGTTTCCTTGGCCTATCAGGGCCAAGAGTGTGTGTGTGTGTGGGGGGACTGTTGGGTGAGAGCCACAAGATTCTGTGCAGTTGGAGTGCAGTTGTGTTCAGAGTTGAGTGCTTGGCAGGTTCAGTTTAGATGTAATGTAATATAGTGTAATACAGTATAGAATAATATAGTATAATAAAGTAAGTATTTAGCCTTCTGATAAGATGGAGTCAGATGCATCATTCTCTCCCCTCGTCGGGGGTGCCCCGTGAATTCGATAATAATGGATGTGTGTCAGTTTAAAACTGAAGTAAGAAACATAAGAATTAAAGCCATAATATTAATTCAATTTAAATACTAGTATGTGCACTGATGTGGTGATCTCTTTGCCACTTATTTTGTCCCAAAGCATTCAGGAAGATGCAGTAAAACAGAACATAATTCTAGGTCACACCAAGGTTAATTAGAGCATATGAAAATGGTACTGGACTTGTCCATAAATTCTGTAGCAACAGGTCTTAACAATAAAATTGCTAGATAACACAAAACTGACATTCAGGAACTTAAATTATATTTGCACTAAGTAAGGGGGAAGAAGACATTTCAGATACTGCTATTTGAGAATTGCTGGTGAGTAGCAAACTGTCAGGGAAAATGCTCCTTTAAGAATAAATTGGAATAGATGGGAAAGGATAAGTGTGAGACACTTGTGTGTATTTTTTCATATACCCACAAGCAGGCTGGGGACTCAGCATGTTCAAGACTAATTTGATAAATACCAGCTCCTTTTTCAGAACATGATGCATTGAATCTGCTGAATATAGGGAGAGATAAAGGGAAAAATTATCAGAGGAAAAAAAACCTAGAGGGTAGATCTAAAATGTATCCAACTCCCATCTTGCATAATGCAAGAGGATTTATGTACACTCCACATAAACTGCAATGCATCTCTCTTCCAGCACACTAACTGCATTTGGAATGATTTTTAAGTTCATATATTTTTTAATTCCTAGTTCAACCTGTTCCTCTCTGTTTCATGCAAAGCAAACATTTTAGTTCTTGAATTCCTACTGCCTTATCCCCACATTGCACAAATTCCAGCTTGCTTCCAAAGGAGGGGGAGAGACCTGAGCAGAGTCTTCATGAAGGCAGCTGGGTTCTACACCTATTGTCCAGAAGTAAGAGAAAACTGATTCTGCTGATGTGCAGAATGGATACAACCCAGATACCTCTTTGCTGTGTCATCTCTGCAGGGCCAGGGAGCAGACCTGATCTAATACTGGCAGCAGAGAATAAATATCTTTTTGAAAATATTGGTCTGAGAGGGGAGGTGGCATTAGCTCACTGCAGAATACACCTGAGCTGTAATATAACCAAGACAACTGTGACCACGAGTGTGTGATTGCTTTTTTGTAAGCAAGGAGTGTGTAATGGAAAGTATTCAGCTGAATCTCAACTTCAGGCAAACAGAACTCAAAGTGAAGGTGCTTCTGTTAAAGAGAAGAAGAAAAATTGGAAAGTGCTGCTTATGAAGGTAAAGGGACCAAACTGCTTATTTCAAAAAAGAAAAAGGACAATTTTCATTATCTATCTTATACTTTGGAGAAAGTGCTGTGGAAGAAGGTACAAATACCATGAGACTTCTCATTAGATAGTGTTATTTGTCTCAAATGAGACAACATGTGTGCATAATTACTCAGATACAGGGATGCTTCTGTAATCTATAAGCTGCTAATAATTTTCATGAAGCCACCACACTTAATAATATTTATGTAAAGAGAGTGGTCCAGGAAAGCTGTGAACATAACTATAGTGGCAATCAACAGTAGAAATATTCCACAGCAAACCACCTTATCAGTGAAGCAGCTGGAAGAACAGGCATAAAATCTAGATAAAGATGACAAAATAGGTTGCAAAGCTACAGATGACAGAAAAAGAGATAAAGCCATTGTTTTCAGACAGCCTTGGGGCAAGCAGAAATCTACCTGTGCAGACACTTCCCATAGTTAACATACCTAAGGTCTCACAGTCTACTGGAAGTGCTGGTTTGATGTACAGCTTTCTACCATCCCCACCTAACTGCTTCCCATCACAAAATCAGCCAAAATAGCAGAGGTTCTAATCATGAGAGGGGCTCTGCAGAGTCAGACTAATGGTCTGCCAGTGGTCCAACCTGATTTTCTGCCTTTGACAGAATGAAGACATGACAGTGATGCCACTGAGAAAGGACACACAAGTCATGCAACTACCAGTCCTGAAAGGGGGTGCTTCTTTTGATCTGCTTTGAACTGATCTCCTGCAAACAGTTCTTTTACTTTGGGATTTGGAACGCAGCAGTTCTGCCTTCACTTTATCAAGCCACTCAGAGGAAATGGCTGCTGTGCCTGTAGGAAGGAAGTCAGCTGGTGACAAACAACAGTCCAAGTGGCATTGCCAGACTTGCCCTACACACCCAGCATTTCTGCTTTGCTGTATCCAGGAAGTCATATAGTCTCAGAAATTTCAGGTGAGTTAAGCTTCCTTGGGCTCTGACTCATCCTTTTTACCACAGTGATGCCCACCTCACCATTTTCTTATGGACTATTTTTTCACTACTATTCTTCTTCAGTTTTTATCCCAAGCCTGTTCTGATAAACATGATTATTAAGAAATAATACATTTAAATTATTAAGAAATAATACATTTAAATCTATACATTTAAATTCTTCAACAGGCACACTGTAAGTACTTTCTAACATTTGTATTTACTGCTGTCCATTGAAATTTGCTCTTTGGAGCAGCTGCTTAAAACTGACATACATACAAAATATGGGAATTAGATGTAGGAGAGAGGAGATAACAGAGTGGGAAAGGGATGCCAGTGGTACCAAATAAATGCTGTTCCCTGACAAAACTGCAGGAACTAAGGAATGTTTCCCATAAATATTTATTGAGGACCAAAATTGTGCAGTACCTCTGCCACAAGGGACTTGTATTCTAGAAGCAGTATAGAAGGAGAAAGCTTCTATGCGTTTTTCTGCCTTCCTCTTTCAGACTGTACTACTCACTATGACATCCATTTGCTGCATTACATTTGATTTACATATTTGACTGCTTCATCTGCATGAATCTCAATTATCCATCTTCTCTGTGATGACTTGCCTCATTCCAATTCTTCTAAGGAACTATTATTTTAAGACAGAAATAAATGGAGGGGGAAAAAAAAGTAAATTAAGGTTCTAGGGCCCCAAAAGCAGACTAATCCTGATTTGACATCCAGAATTGACAATAATCTTATACAGGCTGTAATTTTAAGATTGTGCAGCTTGTGGCCTTTTGGGCCTTGGAGGTGAGGATTTTTGTGTCACAGTAAGTAAGACAGAGTCCTGTATAAGCTGCAATACATCTCTGTGTTTGCTACTGAGATATTTACTATTCTACTCTCAGTACTATGTCATACCTACCATCCCAATTGTACCAGATGCCTTGAGACAAATTGTACCAGATGCCTTGAGACATGCAAGGAGGTAGAAAACTTATTGTAAAATAGTTGTGACATTTCCAAAAAAGATAAGAACTTATCAGGCTGAACGACTGTACATATTTTTGTGACTTTCCCTCCAAATTTTTTGCTGAATAAACCCCCCAGATTTAATATGTGTATTTTAATTTGTATAAATGTTATATGACTAAGAGCTCTCTTTCAATGCGACATCTGTTAAAATAATTAACAGTAATTATCCTACCTGCTTTTTAAAATTTAAAACAATGGAGGAAAGAAATATCGGAATTTTTGTTAGAGAAAAAAATGATTCAATGCTAAGAGCATAGAACAGACCACAGAACAGCCCAAAGAACAGCCTGCTGGCAGCTAGTGCAAAAACAAAGAATTTTTATGCCACCTATTCTTATGCAAGTTGCTATGCCCCATTACATTACACTCTAAAACTGGGAAAGTGGATAAATGAGCAATTAAACATCTACCTAAGTAATCCCATCCCACATTTATCTTTATATCTGGATAGAAGTACAAAACACATAGCTCAAATTTTCATGCACATGTTCTAGCACTCTTGAATTTTAATTATTCCAATTTTCAGCGTGTGTCCTCAAGTAGACAGGTTCTAAATCCATGACATGTTTTGTTAAAATAAGCATTTTCCAAGTTGTCACTGGATGCTTCAGAAAAATGTACTGTGATATACTTTTTTCTGTAGAAAACTGAAAGATGCAGCTTCTTACAAAGAGTTGCATTTTAATGTCACAGAGGCAGCCAGCTGACAGCAAGGTCACAAACAGCCATTCCAACTTGCCAGGCCAGTTGCCAGCTGCAGCAGATTTGTCTTTCATGGGATTAATGTTCTACAATCACTCGTACCCAAAGCAGGTAATTGAAAAGGCATTTTGGGTTTTGTTTAACAATTATTTTGGCAACATGGATTCCTATCCTAGTTTTATCAGGCTTGTATACTATAAACATTTCATTTTTGTATAACACAGCCAGGATTAAGTGAAAGTAAAATAAGTTTCTATGGCATTAAATCACAAATGGCCTTTGCTCGAAAAGCTGTGTAAACATTTCAGCAGAAATGTTTCCAATGTAGGAATGGCACAGAAACAATGCATGGATTAATATGCTGTGTGCTATTCTTCTTGCCAAAGAAGTTGGGGAAAGGTGATAAAAAGGGTAAACTTGGTTACTTTTCTGGTTATGGTTCTGATTGACTCAGGTTAATATGCATGTTAAGATCTTCAGGCTACTTTGAAAAATCATTGCCTCAGGAATGCTGCAAAATTGTACTTTATTTAGGCAGCATCCTGTACAATGAAAAAATATCAGAAAATCTGTCTGTGTAGGCTGCATATTCTAAAAAATCTTGATTGCACTGTCTCTTCACTGACCACTCAAAGTTGAAAATAGCTTATGCAAAATCTTATTTTGAGTACTTGGGAAAAAAGAAGTTAAATATGGTGAATCATATAGTCTTAGCAATTACTGTCAAAGTCCTGTCATTTTGAAAGATTAGAGATGTAGAATACTTGCTTAAATTTAAAAATGAAAAAAATAGAAATTAACAATAAAGAAAAAAGGCATTTCAAAGTAGGTCCTATGAAAACAAATAGAAAGAACACAGTTGCAAAAACAGTAATTGGGTTTTCTGCCTTCTTTCTCTGCTATGAGGAGGTCCTTAGAGATTTAAACATGCACTGACTCAGTCTCGAGGGGAAATCAAGGAGAAAAGATGAGTATTTCCAGGCTAAAGGTATAATTTAATCCATGGTTTAGAGAGAGGAACAGAACTGGGAGGACAGAGCAGGTGATATACAAGCTGTGGGTTTTACAGTTAATCTGTCATCTTGAACTTCCTATTTTTTACTCCAGCAATAGATGTGCTTCTGAAATCCATGTACACAATATTGTTCAGCTTCAGCTATTCAACTTCAGAAGAGGTGATCATTACAAATAACAGGCATTAAACCATTTTGTGTATTATTTTCCTTTTCTTATCCAGATCACTTTTGACGTGGTTTTATTTTTCTTTTTTAATTCTGCAGTTCATGACAACATAAAGTTGAATTGTGGTTTCCTTGCACTGTTGTAGATTGGAATTAGTAACATAAAATAATTTGAGTTTACAGGAAAAATCTGCAGATGAGTTTAGCTACTAAGATCAGAGCTACAAATGTACAGGGAGAAGCTTCTACAGATACAACAAGATTTAAGTCAATAAAACAGCTTGACACACACTGGCCGAGGGAGAATAAAACCAAGGACATTTTTGTATCCCAGTAAACCCTATCATGGCAGTAGGAAAATCCTGAAAAAGCAAACAAGACCAGACACTAGCTAAGTCAAACTGGGAAGCCTCAGGTCACCTTATCCAGGGGCAGTCAGCTACTGTAGTGCACGATGACAAGCAGTAAGGCTGTCAGTCTTCTTGATGTGGTGCTGAAAATAGCCACTCATGCAAAAACTGAATGTCCAAAGATCAGTCAGTGTGATGAGAATTTGAGAACCTAAAATTATTTGGAAATATGCCAACGGGTATCAGTGCCACTCACATGAATGCATTTGTTATCCAGCGCTGACAGATCAGGAATACACAGGGCAGAGGACCTGGGGCACTCTGCATGTCCTGAAAGTGAATTGGATCACAGGGAGAAGCACAGAAATTGTTGATAAAATATGTCTTAATGATCAAAAAATCCATGTGTAGGATTAGCTGTGGTCAGATATTCTTTGTCCTATCAACAGTCACCACAGTCAGAAATCATTCATGGAGGAGAAGAAATTAAGTATGAATTGAGGAAGGTGCTTTTGTATTTTCTGTCAAGACAGAGGTGTTTTACAGGAATCTGAATGTGAGGACTTCATCCTACTTCCTTGATGCCTGTGAAGGCTGACTTAGAACAGAGGCCAGACAGAGTTAAAGAATAAAGTAGGGATTTATTAGAAGGCCTCAATGGATCCACCTTGGGCAGCACAGGAGCCCAGCCAGGGCTACACCCAAAATGAACCCAAAATGGTCACAAAATGCATGGCTGTCATGGGGTCTCTCCCTTTTGTAAGTTCTGGTCCCTTTGCACATTGGAGTTAATTGTCCAATTACAGCTTTAGCCCATGAAGTCCCATCCTTCTTGTTTTTCTCTCTTCAGCCCACAATGTTTATGCTCTTGGGCCTGAGATCTGAACCGTTTGTCCTTGGTCCCCAGCTGGAGAAGGAATTGTTTTGTCTAATTACTCTGTGAAGAGAGCTCACTATCCCCTCATATGCTCAGACTAAAGCAGTGTAAACACTGAAGCAGGACAGAATCTGAAAAATATAAAAGCTAAAACCTGGAGCATCATCCTGTTTCAGTGTGGCCTCTGAGGAGCTGCTGATTTTCACTGAGATCATGGACAAGCTCTGCTAAAGACTGACCCTTCTTTGATTCCTATCAACAGTTTCCACCATTTGATTTAAATGTAAAATTTCAAATAACAAAAAATCAATGCTTTTGGTAACAAAACTGATGTTGCTAAGACTGAAAGAGGTACAGCTAGGCCAGAAAATACAAAATGCTATCGTAGACTCATGCAAGGGTTTTGTGTTTTCTAATTTCCAGGCCTGCCCCACTCTGGGGTATTATATTTTCTGGTTCTTCATCTGCACATGCAACAGATATGTTGTTATGATGGAGGCAGGTAAGATGCCTTGATAGAGGATTTCTAATTTTTCTCTGCTTTTCTGATTAGATTCTCAAGGCATTTTTTATGATAGTGTGTCTTTTAAATAACTGTGCCTATTGTATATCTATATATAGACATAGACATATATATAGACATAGACATATAGAGAGATATAGACATTAATGGTTACAAAAGGAAAGTTATTATATTCAATGAAGTAACAGTAGATTGATCTTAATTTGAGATTTTTTTTCTTTTGTTATGGGTGATCTGTAATGAAAACTGGAAAAGATAATCTCATTTTCCCAAAGTATTTGATTTATGAAAGTAGATCTGCAAGGTTCCAACTGATAGTTTATGGGGTGTGATCAATTATTTACTCAGCTTTCTATTTACCTTGAATGTTTCATTGCATTTTCATAAACTGCTATCTACTGATTCTTCTGGCTGTAATTGGTTCCTTCATTTTTAATGATCTAAAATTAGTTGCATAGATCTAAAATAGATCTGAAAGAGCTCTTCACTGCTTTTATCGTTGCACACCCTCAGTTATAATATCTCAATCTATTAAAATGATAATCTAATTTTTTGATTAAACACAGATGGAATGCTATATTGGGAAATGGAAGATGATAAAATACGGAATAAATTGATAAACCTCTATGCAAGGTAGGACACTAGGGTTCTCTGTGGATGGTGCTCATTCACTCATTTTCAACTGGATTTGGCGCTCTGCAGTGACAATACTTGTGAATATTTCTTGAGTTACTGAAAATTAAACTGCAGTGAAAGGAGTCCCTAATAGGGCTCTGCTCATAAGAATATTGAATTTGTGTTAAAAGGAGGAATGAATCTATATTAGGAGAAAATTATGTGAACAAGCTACAAGCTGAAACTTCAAGTGTGTTGGTTAAATTACTTCTCAAACTTGGCAAGAAAAATTCTATCTCTTCATTTTAACTTATTTTACAATGAATCCTCAGGAATATACATAAAATATTTGAAATATAAGATCTTTACTTTTTAAACACTTTAGATCGTTAAATTATAATAAACTGAAATAGTAGAAAAGAACTCCATTTTTGTGCAAAATGAACAAAAGAAAATACTTTTAGAGGCAAATGCAACATTTATAACTATAAAATGTCTTTAAATTGGAAGACAACCATTATGTGTCCATATTGAGATATCCCAACAACTAATTTGACTAAAATACTGAGTATCATGTGTTCTTTTCTCATAACCATGCCACATTTATATGCTCCTAAAATGCATTTCAATAGTTTATCATGAACATTTTTGATGAGAATCTTCACAGTTCTTTAAAACTGTGAAACACTGAACAACGTTTCAATATACTGAATTTCCTTGTCATAAACAAATTATTATGTTCTGATTAACTATAGTATCAAGACAACATTCCTATGCAAGTGGATATTCTATTAAAGTTGATCAACTCAGGAAAGCCTTTTGTTTCATAATTAAGTAGGAAGCCTGCTAACTTTTAGGGAAAAAAAATATGCTAAAGAGCTGTAAACTCCTGTCTGTGTTTTGGACCTTTGCTGCAGTTACCACTGCTCTGGGACCCCACCAATGATCTGGAGGTGGGAATGGCAGAGGAGTCACACATTCCATAGGGTTCTACTTCCTGCCTTGATGCAGAGGAACAGCATCAGGAACAGAGGCTGATGAAAGAGTTGAAATATACAGAGAGTGCTGTAAAGTTCTAAGACAGATCTACATCCATTAGCTACAGTGAGTTACAAACCTCCTCACTGCAACCCTACTGGGGCTTCATGACAGAAATTCAAACGATGAAAAATACAGCTTTTCAGATGGTAATGCTGGCTGAACCTGCTGGAGGAACTCAGGTTACTTTTGCATCATTTATATATTTCAAGATGCAGAATATATCTTCAAATGATAATCTCAAAAGACGGGAGGTTTTTTTGGTTAATTTTATTTTTAATTAAAAAAATATACATGCCATTACAGCTGGGAGAATATGGCCTTTGAATTATAAATGTCAAGCCAGAAATGACAACTAATCACATTAACCTAAGCTATCTATAAATATATTTAAATCAAGAAATAAATAAAAACATGCTTTCCTTTACTGAATATCAAGATTAAAGGATGCTGTGTCTCAGCTAAGACATCAAAGCCTTGACAGAGTTTGGAGAAGAAATGGTGTGCTAATTCATATTGAAAGCAAAAGTATTCCTAAGGGAGACTATTCTAAACCATATGTCTTTGACATAAACTGGCAATAAAAGAGAAAACTACTGCTGAGAATTTCTGTGTGAGAAACACAGCTGAAATGTTTCTTCCTTTTCAAACAATTTGACCTCATTGGAGATATTACACATCCTTATTTTGAAGTTCATATAATCTGTTGAATCGAGCTTGGCACCATTCATAGTCTTAGAAGAAAAGGAATACATTTGGAAGTAAGCTATAGCAATAAGATAATAGTGTTACTAACTGGAGTGGAACCATCAGCAGGGTTCACTCAGAGTTTATTTGGTACCTACCAAAATGCAGGATTTGGGAGAATCGTGGTAGGTTCCCAGGTCTGGGTCCATGTGTTTTGTGTTCTGTTACATGCAGATGTGGCACTTGGGGACACAGTTTAGTTGTGGGTTTGGCAGTGAGGTTTATGGTTGGACTTAATGATCTTGAAGATCTTTTCTAAGCCAACTGATTCTATGATTCCATGTACATCTTAACTCCATGCCACAATTAGTCAGACAACCACTAGTACTCAGTCCTAGGATTACTATTTGAAAGATACAAATGTTTTGGGGTCTTTTCCAGGCCTGTCCCATAGTTTGAAAGACACACAAGGCATTCTCTAGCCATGATACTTCTCCCAGTGTTTCTGTTGGATGTACCCAGACACTGGGATTTTGTCCTCCAGTATACAGTGAAGATTGCCTCAATTTCTTGTTAATGCAATGCAAGAAATTGAGATTGAGGTACAATTGAGGTACAATGCAAGAAATCCTTTTCTAGGGAATCCTTGTTGCTCTCTGTGAGAAAATGCACCTAGAAAATAGCATGCAATAAATACAGTAAACAAAAAGATGTATGAAATAAATATTTCTGCCAAAAGCTACAGAGCTGTAAATGGTAGATGTTTGACAGTTGAAGCTGCATCACACAGTTAAATTACCACATTTCTCCTCTAAGATCTTCCCTCTTTTTGTGTCTCTTCTAAGTTTTATTACCAATATTATATTAACTGTTCAGAACTGGGTTAGAACTAAAACATTGGCCATATGCATTAGCAGGTGAAGTAGACAACAAATGGTTGATTTAAGGAATAGGTTTATCTAATTTCTAGTTTCTGTGTGAAAAGGTCAGAGCAATTCTAATTTTTACAATATGCTTGCATTTTAATATAATGGAAAAAATCCTCATCATTGTACTATTTTTGCTGCAAACACTTGAAATCACTGGGTAAAATACAAAATCTTCATTCTTTCAGGGATCTAAAGACAAGTTTTCCTCCCACCCCATTGGAGAAATTCCATGACCGGTTTTGCTTATACTCTCACTTTCACCCACTGGAGTTTGAATTAATTTTTGCACAGTAGAATAACTTGGAGGGAATCAGGTTATTCCTTCTCTCTTAGTAATCAGCCCATAGCTTTTCAGTGCCATAGCTTTTCAGTAAGGGTGCTCATCTTAGAAATGAGATGAGTACTGGAACTCAAACATGCAGGCAGTAGCCATGAGGTTTCTCTCTCTAGTCAGCATTGATTTTAGAAGGAAATGGCAGTTTTAACTTTATTTGGCCTGGAGTTGGTCCTGATGGGCATTTGTTGACAGTATCTATCATATTGACCTCCTTAGAGTATGCAAGTGTTCCTTAGCTTAATTTGTAAGAATTCAGGGGTGGAATCATCTAAAATATCTTTTTTTTTTTTTTACTGATTTACAGCAGTTCTCCTCATTAGCCGTAAGAGTATGACATATTCGTTTACAATTTACAAATGCTCAATTTGCATATATTTAGGAAAGTGCACGATTTGAGGGCTGTAAAAGAAGTTGCTGAATGATTGAGACCACTAAAAATATACAGTTTGTTGTTTTTTTTTTTAATGGATTAAAAATTCTGAATTTCCCACTGAGCCCATATATTTACAGGTGCCAAATTCCTCCTTTACAGAAAAATATACAGTAACTGTATTATGGAAGAGATGAAATAAATAAAAAAACTCTTCTCCAGATTTTCCTCTCCTACACCTCCTTTCCGATTCTATTTTAAAAAAATGGTGCCATGGAAGTCTTCTTGTAGCATTTCTCAAAGCTGCAATACTGAATATTTATACCACAATGATATGGAAAGATGTATACACTTCTTTTCTCAAGTCATTACATTTCAGATGAGAAAATTTCTAAGTAAATGGATGTCTTATTCCTATACGATTTTGATATTTGAACTATATCTTCTGGGCTAAAATCCCTATTTCTCAGCTCTCTAATACCTTATCTGATGATTTGTAGGGAAGTCACAGTGTCTCAAGTACTCTCTGGTATTTAATTTTTAGATAAACAGTTTAAGGATTTGTTTATTCTTTTCAGAAAAAAAAAAGAAGGAAAAGCAGAACAATTTGCTAACAATTTATTTTTTACTAGTAGGGAAAATCTTAGTTGTTGAGCACTGGTGTTAACTTTAACAACGTGAGTGCTGGGAACTGAACTTTGGAATGTGGATTGTTCAGAGTTGGCACAAGTTCCCTTTGAGTCTCCAGAAGACCTGTTCCCAAGAATTACAACTATATGTAAGTGATGTTATTCCCCAGTTCATAACTCTAACATAAATAATGACAAACACTTGAAAATATTTGGAATGGATTAAACCCCAAAGCTCTCTCTGTGTATTTTATTGTTTTCTTGAAAGCAAGGATAATTTCATAGATTCTAAATTCTGCAATGAGCCTTAAGGATAGAAGAAGCCAAACTCTTGAATGGTTTCTTCAGTTGTTCCTGGGCACCTGTAATTGATGTCCACATTTCATATGAACTTATTTTTACTGATAATAGGCATCTGCAATTTTGTAGCTACAGCTACTGATTAGATTTTAAGTATCTGAGGACTGCCATACCAATCTGGCTATGGGAGACTCCCATGAAGTAGGGGAGAAAAAACACTGGTGCATTTTCTGGTTTTTCAGTGCTATTTGGTGGTATTTATGGTTTTTCCTTGGGATTTTTTCCTTGTTTGTTATTTTTTTGGAATTATTTTGTTTTGTTTTGCTTTGTTTCATTACTAGAACTTCTATTCAACATTTTAAAATATTAGTATATTATTTTACAAAACTATATTTCAAAGGAACTAAGATCTATGAATAATTTTTCTTTTAGAAAGGGCTAGCATAATTTTCTTTGTAGCTTGAAATCTGTGTTCATATTACAGTAACTTTCAGCATATTAATTAAAAAAACATAATTCCCTTTACTATTCCACAGTCTTACACTTTCAACTGTTCCCAACAGTAAATTGAAGCCCAATGAAATCTAATTGCCTGGTATGCAACCTGAGAGACATTTAAAGAGAAATTAGAAACTCTAATTATATGCTAACTTTCTTCCATTTATGTTACGTTTGCAAATTTAACTCCCCATACCTTTAATTTTCTGTCTACTGCTTTAATTTTGGCTTTTCATTATTAGCAGCACTAAACTATCTCTAGTTGCATCAATATACTCTTATATTTTCCTAAATGAGCACAGATCAGTTTGTGCTCCCTGATGTTTGTGTTGCAGTCAGAAGTCTCAGAAGTGGTTCATTGCATTTTATTATAGAGAACTTTTGTACAAAGAGATCAATTAAAATGACACAAGTTTTAATAGAACATGAAAGGATAGACTCTTTTTTCATTCAGGATTGAAGGGAAGGGATTTTACCCCCAAAGCCTCACTGGCTCACTAGCCTTTTAGCTGTTTTTACAGCTGAGACTGCTATTTTTTTGCAGTTTGCCACATGCTGCAGTGGGTGTTGATGACAGACAGTCCCTTATTCTACTTGCATTTAGATTTATTTAATTTGCCCATTATTTTACTTGTATTTTGAAAATAACTTCAGATGTAGTGAGCTTTTATTTGTTTAATTATTATTCCAGCGTTGTTTCCCAAGCACAGGAAATAGATTTGAATTTTTAGTATCTTCAGTTTTAATCTTTTTAATATCTCCAGTGTGTATATATATATATATAAAAGTATATATATATAAGTATATATATATATATAGATAGATAGATAAAAATATATGCATATATATATAAGTGTGTGTGTGTGTATATATAGATATAGATATAGATATAGATATAGATATAGATATAGATATAGATATAGATGATATAGATATAGATATAGATATAGATATAGATATAGATATAGATAT